>WEIV01011187.1:221382-256718 GCA_013390005.1 Calyptomena viridis | reverse complement strand
GCAACCATAGCCTGCACAATGGATGTCCAGAAGAGTCAATATTTCCACTTCTCTATCTTATTCTTGCTACTCTTCATGGGAAAAATAAAAGGTTTATTTCCCCAAACAAACATTAAACACTTTGTTTAACTATGAAATCCACAGAGCCTCCAAATAATCTCTCAGACCATGTATTAGAACTCTAGGTAATCTATTTGCCTTTACTATTTCCTGGCTGTATGTCTCTGTCATTTCCAGCTACCTTCACTGCCTGCGGTAGTTTTTAATGAGAGAAGAGGACTTGAATGTTCTTCTTAAACCTGAAAAAGAGCACTTGGCAAGTCCATTGGTTTTAATGGACCGTGTCTTCCCAACCCTCTATTTCTATTTGTCTGGCATGTGCCAGCCTTGTTCAGCATAAAAGCAGTATTTACTCTGTGCCAGAACAAAATTAAGTGGTACACTGTGATGTCAGCCAGGGCGAGGGATTTATGGTACCAGGCATTGTGCAAAAACAGAATTAATGACAAGACTGGAAACCTTACAAAGCAAGGAGATGGGATGAGCTGAGAAGTGAGGGAAGAGACAGTGTGCTGGAAAAGATTCAAGGGTCTACTATGGAAAATATTGAAGCTGGATCACCAATGCCTTAACTATATTTATAATTCTGCTGTCTTAGACATTATAAAAACAGTTCTTTCTCCACATTTTTCTATTCCTTATCCATACGCCTGAAGGGGATGATGATTATTTAGCTATTAGGATAAGGCATTTTGCTGGGAAACTCAGCACTTTACACTTATCTCAGCATTGGCTTATTCAAAACAAAATAGTTTTCAGGTTAGGTCATTTTACATATTCCATATTCAGCAGCAGCCCTCTGACCAACTGTACATAATAATCTCCACAGGAGCTAGGGAAAGGAATCTGATATTTGGATCTTGACTCCTCCTGAAACTTTTTCCACACGGGTGGATTCACAGAAAATCTGCTTGTTCCAGCAATGGCATGGAAGGAAACAAATGTGGAAAGCTTTTCAAGTTAATGTTATGTTCTAACCTCTCTAACTCAGACAGTGACACAATTTCTTCAGGCACTGTATGCTGTTTTAACTTTGTTGTCATAGAGATAAGTGATAATCTAGAGTAGGAAATTATTATAGTCTCCTCTAACTCTACATTCTAATGACTCCAGACTGTCACAGATTATGGACAAGGATAGGATTTTGTGAACATTTCACACTTTGGGCTTAAAATTAATCAAACTAAAAATAATTTTTATTTCATAACATACTGACATCTAGAGTATTTAAGAGAAAAAATAATGTCTCACATTGTTCCGATTTTGCTCCAGTTTGATGACTAACATTCATGTGGGTATATGGATTGTGTATTCCCTAAAAAACATACTGTAATCTTTAAGTCAGATATCAAGGATAACCAAAGAGTAAATCTAGAAATTATCAGTTTTGCAGCCAGAACCAGAGAGGTGTGTATAACTTGATATTTCAGAATGATGCCTACCAATAGGAAAAAAGATTCTTCATCTACTTAACTGAGCAATACCATGTTGGCACAGTGAGACAATCTTGCCCAGACTCACTGTTCAGTGCTAAAAGTGATTTGAAACAGTATGAAAGAGGGATGAGGAAAGTGCTGGTACATGACCTGGGGCAGTAAGAGACAGCTCTACTCTCTGGTGTTTGGGCATAGCAGCTGTTCAAGCCTGGAAGTGACAAGATGAGGAGTATGATTATTGATGATCATAAGGATAAGCATCATAATGAAACATACAGAAAACAAGAATTCATTAGAACAAAGCACATTCATAAAGGAGGAACTTTCCAAGGAAAGACTTGGATAAAGCTGATGCTGCAGCCGCCACAAGACCTGACAGTGTCACTATCAGCAGGGAAGGTAAATCCCTGTTCATGGCAGAGACACTGCAGTTACTATATAGACCTTACGTTGAACGTAAAAACTTTACATACGTAGTTGTTTCTTTGAAAGAGGTTTCAAGTTAGACTTTGGGTAATACAGTGGCACACAAACTTCCATCTCTCTTTCCCCATCACCTCACATATGCATTCCAATGTACATTCCCTGTGTATTACCAGACAAATACAGCTACAGCCAGTAAGCAAGGAAGGGAGTTAAATATCCTGAAATTAGTGAGTACTTCGAGGTTCAGTGTCTTTCTTTACACTAAAATCCATTTTTTCAGTTTGCCACACATTGACTCTGCTATTCCCAGATATTTAGGCCTCACTCTTTCCCTAAAACTTCTAGAATGCTCCAGTCTGTACAGACAACTTACTGTCTAGTGACTGTCTAAATGCAGTTAAAATGAAGAATCTGGTTTAGACATCAGGGAACCCGGGTCTACACCCGCATTTTATAAATCACTATGAACTGCAGTTCATATACCTCTTTATATCTTATTTAGGAGGCAAAGAACCAGAAGTTTCAGAAATATGAAGTTGTTTAATCACTGAAGGAAAGAAATAGCTTTCTCAAGGTGCACTGCATTCACCTCCCACTTAAAGTGCCAATTCAGTCATGCTTATACTATAAATTATTTGAAAAAAATTACCTTCCTCTTAAAAGCTAAACTGGAGAAACTGATCCAGCCTAGACTCATGTAGAGAGTCTTTAGTTTGCTTCCTGACATGAAAAGCCTTCAGAATAGTTTTCTCTGCATCTTCCTAAGAAAAACAAGTTCCAGCCAAAATAAGAAGTTGAAATATTCTTTTAAACAAAGTCAATCTTTCTCATCTCATTTTCTTGCATTGTAATATTAGAAGCATGTGGATAGTATTTTGGGGGAAGTTATTTTGGCTTTACACCATTAGGTACTTGTCAATCACATGATCTATCCCTGAACTTCAGAATTTCAGTGTAACTTCTGAATGAAAAGAGGTTGCAGTGATTCATCAAGAAAAAATACACAACATGACACCCGACAGGCTGAAGTCCATCACCACCCATTTTATTTGCTAGATCATCAGAACTTTGGTTTTGTTACTTTGTTTTCAAGCCAAATTCACTTGCTGTCAGTGGTGAATTAACTTCAGGCTCATACAACGTCCTAGTCTGTGCCTGCGCTCCCCAGACTCTCTTGTACAAACAATTACTCATAACAGCTACTTATGTAAAACAAATTGCTTTGTGCTTCACAGTTGCCCACACTGCTTTAGAGGATACAGCCTACTGTAAAGGGGGACTGAGTGCTAAGCTGTCTGACACAAACAGTGCTTGGGGTCTGCAGAAGACGGGTGGTCTCTTTGCTCTTACTTGGAAAAAAGTAACATCGGGTTTGGTAATAATGCATTAAATGAAAATCCTGCAATACAAAGGAGAGTTCAGAATAGGAAAACCAATCTGCAGCAGAAGCTGAGAAAGTAGGAGGGACATGCAACTCATTTGCTAAATTCATTGTCATAAAATTACAAAATGAGAAAACTCGAAGGTGAAAGAATATTGTATGTGGAAGCTGAGAATTCAGACAAACTAGTACTTCTTTATCCATAAAGATAACGACAGGTTTGAAATCTGCCATTAGGAATACTCTCCAATCTCCCCATAACTTTCTCATAACGTCTTAGGACATGAATATGGTCTATCGTTTTCTTTCCATTGACAAACAGGTGAATTCTCAATTTGAATTTGCTTTCCCCTTTCTCTGTTTGATTTTGGGCCATTTGTATTTGAACATACTTCAGGACAATGAAGTGACTATACCTGGTTGGCAGAGAATTTTGGAGGCTTCCATAATCTATAATACCAGTGTTAAAATTTCTGTCCTAAAAGAGACTCTCTCAGCTTTATATGAGCTAAAAGGCAAACAATTAAGATTCAAGAAGTAAGTTTTAAATATGATGGAGAGCCTCAGTCAGACCAAAGAGTCCTGTTTTGGAGGCAGCTGTTTTTCCAGAGTGGGTGCAAATAGTCAAGGCCCAACTTGCAATCACACTCTGCCTTAAGAGAAACCTGGGAATGCCAGCACAGATCAAACCTGAGTAGTGTCAGCTACGAAAGTGAATATTCCTGACAGTAATTTGAGTTACAAAGCCCTAAAAAGACCCTAGTTTTATTCTGAGTTGGTGCCTGGTCTTAGCAACTTCATGATAATTTTCGTGCACAAATTAGCTCCTGTCAAACAGATTCACTTTCATAAATCACAATTCACTGATGTTTCTGGCATACAGCTTTTATGTACACCAGGAGTCTCATGCAAAAGAAAAAAGAAACCATATGTTTTGATTCACCTTCAGTTCTCTATGCCATGTGATCTTGTGTTATCGTGGCAAAATGCCTTAAAGGAAGAAACTGTGTTGAAATCTCTTTGCAAAAATGGGTCAAAAGTAAAATACTAAACCCATTTTAAGACTAAAGATCTGTATTAATAAAAACATTACATTTCTATATGATTAAATGAATTTTTCTTTATTCCATAACATGGTTTCCATAAAGATACTTCAGAATCAAAAAATTCATTTTGCTTTCTTGTTATACTAGTTTCAACAGAGATCAAATGAAAGAACATCTTGAGGCTGTCAGGAACTTATTTTAAATGCTGCTTTACCAATAGCTTAAGGCAACTACTTTTTAGAGATCTTAGAAAAAGATTTTTTTTTTCAATTAATAAAACATCAGCTTTTCAATGTGCTAATCACTTTTTTGCAACTAGTGAGTAAGCTTGCTCCCTAATTTCATTTTTTTTTCCTTCTCTATCAGAAAGTTGAAAAATTAACGTTAGACTTTATCAAGGGCTTGACATAGATTGGTACCACATATACCTTTCTGAAGTAGAACATAAAATGAATGTATATCCTAAATTCTAATGCCACAAAAATCAGCAGCACATCTATATACTGTACTAAGAAAATCAAATGAGTCTGCTTTTCCTGAGTAACATATACATTTCTGGAAAAGACTTGCAGTTAAAACTTTGGCTACTCCCTCTCTCTAAGAAAATGAAATAGCACTGGGATTATTTCGCATTTCTCAAATTGCACCAATACAAAAGAAGATTCCTTTACTAGTGGCTGCTCAGCTATCTTGATGGTTTTTAGCTTATGCTATTCAATGCTGCACTTTCAGAATTTGAAATAATTTGCTTTTAAGAAATCATATCTATCTTAAACACTATTGTATGAGCTTGGCTGGGTTTTAGGGTTTTCTTTTTTTGTTGGGTTTTTTTTTTTTAAGTGAAATTCCACAGTGAGAAAAACAATGTGTAATTGCCTATATCAGACTAGTCTTTAAAAGCACTGTTTCTGACTGCTTCTTTACAACTTCTCTACTTCTTCTGCAACACAATTTCCAATCCACTGCACAAACAAACATTTTACCCCCAAAAGAGCGTTGAACTGTAGAATGTACTCCAAAATAGTGCAGTTTGAGTGGTTCAGTCATTTGGATAACTTGATTTACATGGGCAGTTGTATTTGGAGTAGACAAGAGGCTGGAACATCAAATGTGGCACAGCAGCTGCTCTGCTCCAGCTCAGGCTCATTTGAACTTGCATCTTAGTTCAGGGGGAATTCAGAGACCAGAGACTTCATTCCCCAACAGAAACATGACAAGCCCACAGCAGTTTGTTTAGGATGCAGTAACTCCTCCTCACATTTTTACTTATACTTGCAGAGTATAAGAGGCTTGTACAAACAGCAGGCAAGATTCTCTCCTCCAAACAATGCCTGTTCTACCAATTAAGGTTAAGGAGAACATTTTAGCATAAACAAGTGACACATGCAGATACCATTGAAGTCATTAATTTCTGTTCAAAGTTACCCAAGAAGCAGGTCTGCAGAACAGAAGCAAAGCCAGTGTTCATTTGTCAGTATTATTCAAGACACATTAAAAAAATAAAAATCATCTCATTTACCCATTTGTAAGTTCAATGATAATCATAGTCTGAAGTTGCCAACAGATTTCTCAAGGAAAAAAAGATGATTGTTAACACTAGCTGAGTTATTTCTTCAGGTGGACCTGATTGGTTTTCTGAGTGTGGTAAGAAAAACTTTGCTTTAAAATTCTCAAGAGAAACCACAGAAGAAAATGAAAGCACAAGAAAAACCAATTACCAAGAAATGAAGATAAGTTCATGTGATTGACATTGGTCTGATTTTTCATCTGCTATTTAGATAAAGGAATACTTCACCCTTCTGGTCCTTCTTATAAGGAGGACTCCAACTATTCAGCATTTTTATGTGGAAAGGCAATGTTTTTCTTCACAAAGCTCAAGATACTTTAAAAAAAGTCTGGGTAGGACAAAGGAAGAATTATGTTAATTCCTTTCTAGGTATAAATACATAGTAATGAACAAGAATCAAGACAAAACCCTGATCTAGTAATTAGTCAAGCTCTAGTACCACACAAATTGCAACTCTGGGGCAGTAACTTGCCTTGTTCACCACCACATTTTCTCAGTATCCCTTGTGAATAGCAAATCAAGCACTCGCTTAACACAGAAAGAAATGTCTTGACAATATCAAGACTTACCCTCTGCACGAAAAGAACTCACAAATGCTTTAATGCCAAAACTATTCTTATCCCATTGAACACTAAGAATATCCTTGGTGTTCCCTCCCACTCTCTGGGGAGTTTGCTGGAGCTCATTTATAACAACTAAGGAGTTTATATACACCTGGTACAATAACTTTTATTCCCTCCCCCCCCAAGCAAAAGCATTGTACCTAATAAAAGTAAAGTTACACAGGGAAAGATAGGGAGGATTTCAATAAAAGAAAACTGGCTGCAATAAACCAGAGTAAATATTAAGTAACAAATATTTCCAATATACAGTGCCATAGTGCTCACAGACCAGGAATAATAGAACTCAGCTGAAAATACAGAATGAAGAGTATCTTCTACTGACTAGGACTAACTGTGCTGGAGAGGAAACTATCAAAACATACCTTATGGTTTGGTCTTACTTAAAAGATCTGAATATTCAGTTTTATATCAGGTCTACAAGTAAAGTGTTTGAATTCTTCAATTCATTGAATGGTTTAGGTTGGAAAAGTCCTTTAAAACCATTGAGTCCAACCATTAACCCAGCACTGCCAAGTCTACTGCTAAACCATGTCCCTAAGCACCACATCTACACATCTTTCAAATAGCTCCAGAGATGGTGAGTCCACCGCTTCCTTAGGCAGTCTGTTCCAATGCTTGACAACTCTTTTGGTGAAAATTGTTTTCCTAATATCCATTCTAAACCTCCTCTGGCACAACTCAAGTCTGTTTCCTCTTGTCACTTATTTCTTGGGAGAAGAGGAGGACTTCCACATGGCTACAGATTCCTTTCAGAAGTGATAAAAAGTCTCCAGTGATATGAGCCNAGTGATAAAAGTCTCCAGTGATATGAGCCTCCTTTTCTCCAGGCTGAGCCCCACCAGCTCCCTCAGCTGCTCTTCAACAGACTTGTGCTCCTGACCCTTCCCCAGCTCTGTTGCCCTTTCTCTGGACATGCTCCATCACCCCAATGACTTTCTCAAAGTGAGGGCTCAAAAACAAACCCAAGATTTGAGGCCCTGGCTGATAGAGGCTAAGATTCCATGGGCCTTCTTGGCAAGATATGGCACTTTGCCATGTTGAAGCTCATACAACTGACCTTGTCCCATGAATCCAGCCTGTCCAGATCCCCCTGCAGAGCCCTTCTGCCCTCCAGCAGAGTAACACTCCTGCCCAAATTGTGAACTGACCGAGGGTGCACTGAATACCCTCATCCAGGCTGTCTATAAAGCTGTTAAACAGAGCTGGTCCCAGTCCTGAATGCTGCTGTACATCTCTACTGACCAGACACCACTGGATTTATCTCCATTCCCCACCACTCTCTGGGCCTGGCCATCCAGACTGGTTTTCACCCAGTGAAGAACACACCTGCCCAGGCCATGAGCAACCAGTTTCTCCAAGAGAATGCTGTGGGAAACAGTGTCAAACTTATGGTAATCATCGTTATTCATCATCATGTAGCAGGAAAACCAGGATTTTTGCCCTGCCCATTGTACTCTGTAGTATACAGAACTCTGTGCAGTTAATCTCTGTCTATTTGAACACCACTCTTTCCTTACTGGTTGACAAAATTCTTCAGACCAGCCAGTGAACATGAAAAAGTTGACTGTCAGCTACTTTGTGTAAGAACACAGGAGTTTCACAAGCAACAGGGAGCAATGAGCCATTTTTTTCCTATTTGAAACAAAATTATTTATACCAGCTTTCATACTTTGCTCCTTTGAGATTCCAGTCATCAGCCACATTCTTTATTAGAGTTGTATGACAACAAGATAAAAAATGGATGAAAGAAAAGCCAGCTGAAAGAAGTGAAAAAGAAAGGGAGAATTATCATCGTTGGAAAGAAAGGATCAAATATTGGTTATGGAAAGGAACCGAGATACACAATACATATCATTGAATGAAACTTTGCTCCTTAACTCACATAAATTTGGCTTATGTGGGTTTTTTTCCTTATATAATAATGGGATTATGTAAAAAAATTGAAAGATTACAGAGAAAAAAACTTGTGAAGCCACACAATTTGTGTGACACTTGAAGAGCATAAAGTATGTGAAACACTCCATTATCATATTGAGTCATATTTCCATTATTAATAACAAAATAATCAGAATCAGGTGAAACACCTTCTATGAGACCGCTAATTAAAAAAAGGAAAACATCAAGCTATCTAAGCAACATCCAATATACACAAAGTCAACATAGAGAGACTTAGATTTGTGACATCTTAAAGTTTCAGTCTAGTACTTTGAGCAGAGCATCCTACATTGCACTGTTAATATTCTACTGCAGGTTGCTTCAGTGCCACTGAAAACACTGCTACCTCCTGTGGGGATCCCCAGGAAAACAACAAGTGCATCTCAGGAGGTGAGATCAGTGCCTAACATCTTAATTAAATGGAACAGCTTCTAGTATTTAACTGTTTAAAGGGAAGAAAAAAAAAAAAAACAAAACAGGAGGATTCAAAATAAGGCAATCTCATGACTTCATTTACTAAAATATCCTTTTGCGTATATATAGCCTTCTTAGGCCTATGAATCTTGAAGAGGTTAAAGTATTAAAAATTAGGACTTGCAACCAATAGTCTAAAAAGAGTTATGCAGCAAATTTGAAGCATAGCAAGGTTAAGTGACTTGCTGAGGGCTGTAGATCAAACTGCAGTTTGTTTCTCCATTGCTCAGCAGCCATAAGAGGATACAGGAATTATTGACCATTGTTTAACATTTTGTTCATTTATAATCCAGCTGTTATTATAGTCAGTTTTCTTTACATGCCTCAGCTATACACTTATTTCTACTCACAAAACTTTTGAACAGCTTAATCTCTCTCACTGTTCGGTACAGTGATTTTTATCCTAAAAAGCATTTTATCCAATCTTGTGTTTTCCCCTGTCAGTTCTTCCACCTCAGTGTCATGGTCATGCTTTGGAGCAGACTGCTCTCATAGTGAAATGACTGTACTTAGGTAAAATGAAACCCAAACTCATCCCATTGTTATAATCTTAAAAAGCCAATAGATTTAAGAAGCCATATCTTTTTGTATTGCTATTTCAGGGAAACTGTGATGATGGGTCTCCAAATCCAAGAACCAAAAGCAGAGCCAAAAGCAGCTTTCTTTTACATATTGTTATTATCACTCAGTACAGTGTTAGTGGTTTACCTGCTGTTCTAGAAACACCTCCTCCTGCATCAGAACAGCCCCCTGTGGAAGCCAGGCTGTATGCTACTGATTGTTTTCATTTTAATTAGAAAATTGCAAAGTCATTTTCCTACTTGGAAAGTTTTATCATTCAGACAGAGAAGAGAAGGGGGAAAATGGTTTGACTTAAGCGACTCATTATGTTCTCCCAGCAAGTAGTGCCTGCTGCAAATGAACTGCTTGTAGGTATAGTATATACTGAAGTTTGCAATACAAGCCTTTGGGGAAACTCATATTAATTAATTTAAGAAAAGAGGATTCATTCTATAAATTTTCTTAAACAGAAAGTATACTACATCTATTTACTCTAAGTAATGTGAGTACATTAGTAAGGTCCACAATGTCTATGGATCAGGTACTGAGGCAGAGATGGAGCACACTAGCTGGCAATTACACACTATTTTCTGCAGACAACAATGAACAGAAAATTAAGTTAATTATAATCACCATTATCATCACCTATAACTGTAAATTCAAGCATTATTTTTCACTTACAACAGCACTCACACGTTTTGGTCCCCTACTGTAATACAGTAATGAAAACACTTTAGCAGAAAAATAATTTAAATAATTAGTATAGCAACCTAAGCCTTTAGGCAGAAGCATTTACTCTCTAAATCTCTGGTAAGTAATAAATGAAAATTGAATGAAAAACTGTCAACAATGGAAACCTTCATTAACTTCTTCTCTGTCATATGAAGTAGGACAGAGGGCATTTAAGAGAGCCCTATGCATTTCCAAAACACTAGACAGAGAAATATTCAAAACTTAAACAGACAACAGAAGAAACAGCCTAAGAGACAGTCTGTTATGGTATAAAAAGTGGGATTTCTGGTGAGAAATACTATTCATCAGACCTGTGCATCCTTTATGTTACTACTGTTGAGAAAACTACCATTACAATTACACAAATATTTCTCTGTGTATTGGGTTTGTGTGGCAAGGTTTGTGTAGTGGGGGAGCTCTAGGTGGCTTCTGTGAGAAATTTCTAGAAACTTCCCCTATGTCCAATGGAGGCAATGCCAGCCTGCTCCAAGACAGACTCGCCACTGGCCAGGGCCTGGTGATGGTGGTAAAGCCTCTGGGATGATACATTTAAGAAATGGGAGAAAAAAAAACCTGCTGCAGAACAGCAGCTGGGGAGAGCAGTTACAATATGTGAGGGAAACACCAAGGACACGAAGAAGAGGGAGCCAGGCAGGGGAAGAGAGTGAGAAGGAAGGAGTGGCAGAGATGTGTGTTGATCTGACTGCCACTCACCTTACCTGTCCCCCCACGCAGGGGAAGAACTGAAAGTGAAGAGAAATTGGGAGTGAAGTTGAGCTCAGGAAGAAGGGAGGGGTGAGTAGAAGGACTTGTAAGATTTGGGTTTATATCTCATTACCCTACTCTGGTTTGATTGGTAATAAATTAATTTCCCCAAGATGAGTCTGTTATGCCCATGACGGTAACTGGTGAGTGACCTCTCCCTGCCCTTATCTCAACCTATGAGTCTTTCTTACATTTTCTTTCCCTCTGCTCATCTGAGGAGGGGAATGATGGAGTGGCTGGGTGGGCAGCTATTGCCCAGCCAGGGTGAGTCCACCACAAGAGGTAAGCATACAACAAGCACAGGGGCATAGAGAAGAGCAAAAACACAGCTGAAAGACTGAAAGTAAAATTGAAAGTTAACAGTCTGTGACACAATAGTTCCAGCCCTAGTTCAAATGCAAGCTCAGACATACAGCAAGCAACTTTACTCAAGAAGCTTTTTCACCTCTGCAGTGCATGTAGGGAGGCATATTCCTCATTCTCTCTGCAGGGGTATATAATCAGCAAGCATTGTCTTCAGATTTCAATTAAAGATGAAGTGTTTACACTTATTTTCCTTGCCAGAGCCTTTTTTCCCTTTTCACAAGTTATTCTAAAAACTACTTACTTTATTTTTCTTTTACATATGTTATAAACCACCTCACCTGGTGAGAAGGAGGAACTTCCAGGGTGAAGGAGAAACTTTACACCTCCCTGATCATGGGGATCTTCTGCTTACCACAGCTTTAATTCCCTGTGCTTACCACTGCTTGTTCCATAAAGCCTTTACTGTCACCTCCACACACTTCCCCTTTCCCCTTAGGCAGTGTGATAGAGTATTTTATTCATTTTTTTCTTTTAAGCAGAGCCAAGTTATTAACACATATTTCACTGCTCAGTTGGACCTTCTAATAAGCTAGTTACTGCTTAGAGCCAGGCTAATCAGGAGAAGAGTCAGGATGTCCAGCAGAGAGCCAACACAAAAATGAAAAATAGGCTGAAAAGTAAGGCTGAAGCTCAATATTGTGGTCAGGAAAGCAGATACACCAACGGAGCAATCGGCAGGTGGGCAAATGCCTAATCACCAACTCGCCCAGTCACTGCAGACCAGGACAAAGGTCTGGCATTAAAAAGCACAGTTCTATTCATGTACGATTTTAATAGAAAAATATGTTTTAAAAAAAGTCATAGAAGTTTGTTTGGTGTGTAACCACAGACAGTTGTTTAACATGCAGCACAGCACCTTTTAAGGCAGAATGGCCCTAAATTTTAAATGCCAGAGTTTGCAGCTGCTACATTTGTTCTGACTAACACTGCTTTCACTGAAGTGCTCAAACTAAAACATTTGAGTTTCTTCTCTGTAGTCTCTAGAGCAGCACAGACACGCCTCACCTTAAGGGGATGAAGATCTTTACTCTGGGACTAATTAAATTCAAAAAGTCAGGAAAAAGCACCTGACAGGGAGTGCAGCTTTCACCGAGAGTGAGCCAACCCAGCAACAAAACCACATCAGGCCAAGGAATGAGAGAGGCCACCAGCATGAGGGCAAAGCACACGAGGGCTGGAGGGGAATCACTGACAGATAATCCATAGCTGGCATTTCCAGTCGTCCTGTAAAATGCCCAAAACTTTTATTGGTTCCAAAGAATGGCAGTCTCACATTGTGACAGTCATACATAAGAAAACAAGGCTTTATGCAGCAGGAATAAGAAAGAGGTTGTAAAAGATCATGCATGCAGCCCATAGTAACAGTGTGCTGCTGCAGTTCCTTAATGTCTCTGACAAATAGATCCTCTAAAGTATCTTGTAGTGTTTCTCTTAATAGCTTTGAGATTTGTGCAAAGGGGTGTGAAATGCTGTCATTTCTCTAGCAAGCACTAGAAAGTGTGTTTTGTGGGAAATGTGTCTCAACCAAAATGAGAATTTTTAGGGTTTTCTTCTCAATTGTGTAATCTTAAATTTCATCTGGTCCAGTACCTTTCCCAACATTTTTCATATGTTCACAAAAAAGAATTCCTAAACCCATTGTGGATACTTCAGATATTTGGCTGTATTCCTTGGGTGAATTTTAGTAGGCCCCGACACTTTGAAATTATTAGGTTCATTTAAGTGATATAGCTTTTCCTTTTTGTCTTTTTTTTTTTTCTAGACAGCTCTTGCTCATATATTTCTGGTGCTAAGTGTGCTACTAAATGATCTTAGTTAAGTGTTTTAATGAAGAAATAAATAATGATATTAGAGTCCTGTTCTTTGGCAATATCTGCTCTTTGTTTTCCCTCTGGTTCAAATAATTTACTTCCCAAATCCAAGAAAAAGAAATATATTATTGAGGATGATACATGCACAAGCCTCAGCATTATGCCAAAATGGAAAAGACTGTCCAGGTATCATCATGAGACACACAAAACATAAGTTTTGTTTTGTTTCTTACTCAGCTTTTTTTCATCAAAAAACTACTCATCTCTTCACCAAGGCTTTGCAAAAGAAATTCAAACAAGCATCACAAAACAGATTATTTCTACCAGTCAAATTCAAAAGCCTTTCAGTACCCCAAAATTAAATATGCGCAGTAAAAAAGCATTACCATCGATTAAACTAGAAAGACAAAAGGAATAAATAACATCCATTAAAGGTTCAGGTTATGCTATGGAAAGACATTCAGCACACAAATTTAGTACTTATGCATGAAAATCCAATTGACACAATAGGTTATAACCATTCCAAAGAACCTATTACAGCCCATCATGTAAATGGTTACACATAACGACACAGCCATTATGGTCTGTAGGACTCTGGATCAGTGAATTAAAATTTCTCTACAAAGAACAGACTTTGAGCAAAAAGGCTCAAAGGAGTTGTTACATTAAACTATGCCAAGACCTGTTTGAGTAACTCCCAATTATACACTAACCCACTAACACAAGCTGAACTGCTAAATTTTGGAAAAATGTAGTTAGTTACAGTACAGAAACCAGAATTAAGAGTCAGTAGTCTTGAATAAGTATCATATAGCTATAGCTTGTCCTTTAAAGTTTCAGGTAAGAGAAGAAGCTGTTCCAGATGTCAGTTGCAGGTAACTCAGGGAGTGGATTTCCTGTGTTCCCTTCATCCCAGTCCTACCAAGAAGGGCATTCACATGGGAATGGAAATAGGATCAAGGCCACTACTAGCTCTTTCAAACCACTTTGCATTTCCATGTCTGTGTCTTACTCAGCACAGAACAAACCTCCTTAGGAAAAATCATGTAATACAAATACTTCACGTGAAATCCTACTAGTTTCCTGAAGGCAAACAATAAAACTTACGCATATTTATTAATAATATATCGTTTTTCCATTGCACCTTTCAGTTCTAAAGCTCTGCTTTATCTTTGCATACTTGCTGCAAGGTAGCAATATTCTACTCACTGCATGGATGGCTCAGGTGGTAAAAGAAAATCCAAACTAAAAGGCAACAAAGCTGAAATCTGATTATTATCTGGGAGCACCTAGTTCTGTCTTGTGCTAACCAGTGAGTTATTAGTGATGCTTCAGTTAATATGTATGTTCTTGCCAAGATCTCTGTGCAGTCTTTCCTTGACAGCATGCTTCTCTCTCAACAAAGTCTCCAGATAGGAGTAAAGGCCAATAAAAGAAGTTTGCATTTTCAAACCCATTGAACAATTACAGCATTGTCTGATTTTGAAAAGCTTGTTTTGAAACATTTAAAAGAGGCCTGATCATCACACCTGAAAAGCACCTGTATTCTAAAACTTTTGCTGGATTTTTCCAGAAATCCAAATGTCAGCTCTCCAGAGAGTAGAGCCCAATTATTCCTTCAATACTCATGGCTTTTTAAACTCCTTCCCCAGATAGCAACATTACACACATTTTTCAAGGACATGTGAGTTTTTGCTGATGGCCTGTAGTTCCCCAGATACTCACCCATCTGGTTTTCCTTGTAGTATATTTCTTTGTAGATGAGTAAGACTGCAATTTGCATCAACTGTATAGAATCCCTCTGCACCCCTTGGCTCCATTGGTAACAGCAGCCTTCTGTACCCAGCAGTCCTTAAGAGATGCCATTTGCAGTGCACAGTTCTGTGCAACAGCCAAGCAAAGTTCCCAGTTCTCATTTCATGTAAACAGTGACTCAAATCACTTGAATAGGGCAACATTTTATCAGTATCACTAAGAGATCACAATCAGTCCAAACCCACAAGCTTTAAGGTTTTTATTAATTATTGTGGGACTAATGGAAGCCTATGTTTTCAAACAAGTTGCCTTTCAAACATCTCTATCTGAGTTGTCTTTGCTTTTTCTCTCCAGGATTGTCTCTGTTTTCACAGGAGAAAAAAAGATGTGTTAAGTTCTTTACATGCAATAGGCAAGCATTGAACTGCGAGCACAGCCAAATCCCCTGGTGACTGGATGTCTACAGCCCAATTTACTGCACTCCTCCTTTCAATAAACAGGCAAGGCAAAGAATGGAACAATTTTGCTTATCTACTGCTTGCTGCTCAGTTTCAGCAATGGGAAGGCAGGCAGCAGCATCTCTCACTCCGTGCAGACATTTTTCAGCTGCATGCTCTGAAATTGAAATGTTGAGATGTTTATAAATAAGTAAAAACCTGCCTGTATTTAATGCAATGTGATATTTGCATAATTACTTTTCAAGGTAATGAGTATACAGAAGCCAAACCACAGAAGGTTGAATATCTTTAGAGCAGCCTGTGCCAACGAATAAACACAGAACTCTTGTATCAAATTGCAGAGCAGTTTAGAACCAGTGTAATTTATTTAGGGAACAATAAGCATCTATTTGTGCTGGGCAGGTGGCCAAGGTGAAAAAAATGAAAGACATATATGTAATTGAATATTAGATGAGCCATTATTTCATTTTACCACCATTTGTCTCTTGGAATATCTGTAACCAACCCCTGCTGAATATTACAGAATAAAGGTGGCTGTCAAACTACCTCCTCCAAAGCCAAGCAAACAGTGGGGCTGAAGAAAATAATGACAATTTGAAAGAAAATATTCCGAGATGGTGGCTACTTCTCTTTGTTAAGTGATGAAATCAAGACCAACATCAGCCTGGCACACAGAGCTGGCCAGTGATATCTCTGACTCCCTGGACAGATGATAAATTAACTGATGGGTAGGAGGTAGGTCAGAGATGCAGATGGATAAATAGTATTGACACAAAGCAGCCAACCAACCCACCCTGCCCAGCAAACCCCAGAGACAGATTAGCATCAACTACTAAGTCAAGGTATGAGAGTGCTTTACTATCCACCTACTTCATAACCCCTCAGGTAGTAATTCATTTAAATATTATTCAAGGGTCGCTGGACCCCTGAAGTTAGATCACTTCAAGAATAACTACAAGACCATTAGAGAACACTGGAGAACATTGGTCCACAAGTAAGACATTATTTCTACACCAAAGAGGTGTCTTTGGGGGCCTAGATGTTTAATTGACAGCTCTGACTGAAAATATTCCCAATGTTTTCTAACATAGCTGGTGTTTGGAATGTGAAGAGACTCACGTTGCACCTCTGTACAATGTACGAAGGTGAATTGATAGATGAACTGAAATTCTGAAACACCCAGTGTAGCCTTCCCCTGTCAGGGCTTGCCGAGGGGTGAGTGCCCCTGCACTCCCCGGGGGATGGCTGAGGGAAACGGAGGACCAAGAAGGTGCTGGTGGCTCTCCATGGTTACATATAATATAAGTTTATTCACTCCAGAGGCAACAGGCCACCTGGAGGGTCCAAACTCATGTGCGATAACCAAGGAAAGAGCCCTTCCCATTTCCAGCCCCTGGTTCTTATAGGGGCTCCAGCCAATGGGAAGGGAGAACAAGGGAAGGGACAAACCATCTGGGGTGAGGGGTGGGGCACATCATAACAGGACATACCATGTAACAGAACAATGATATACAGTGAGAAAGACATGCTAATCACACATTGCAACAACCCAGCTACAGGTATTATTTTAAGTCGCAGGACTTTAAGAAAATAAAGTGGAGCAATAAATATGCAAAAAAATTATAAACACAGCCTGTTAAAATTGTTCTGTTTTGGACTGTAATGTTATGATCTAGCACTGCTGAGAAATATATTCTAAAAAGTAGGAGGTTCTGCAATGACAATTAGAAGAGAGAACAAAAAATGAAAAAGAAGAATTAATAAAATAGTTTGAACAAAGCCTCTTTTTTTAATAAATGCAAACACACAACTTTTAGTCCCTCAAAATGCTCCTTGAGTTAAAACCACCTGGATAATACAGAGTTTGAAAATATAAGCAGAACCCAATATATGTACATATATTAAATATATTATATATTTATATGTGAAAGACAGACTAGATAGTAGCAAATAAAAATTAAAAAAATAGGGGAAACGCAAGTCCTTGTAAAGATTTTGGCTACTTGCTGCTGCCATAAAAAACAGAATCAGAAGTGATATGTAACTGGAAAAAAATTAAGGCTCTTTACCTGAAATTTAATGGTAAACTGTATGTAGTAAAAGACAAATGAAACTACTAGAGATCAGAGAGGATTCTTTTACACAGAAAATTGAACATTAACTTGTCTGCTGTGCTGCTGAGGAGCTGAAGCTCCCACTAACATTATCAGGAATGTTAATGTGTGTAAGAGAACAAAGTACTCAATATCCCTCTAAGTGACACCAAAGCAAGAATAAAGTAACAGCCTGCCTGGAAGGTGTAAATATCTGAGAGGAGGAGGAATAACTTACCAGGTAGTTTTGTGTCACAACAGTGTTCAGAAATCAGTGCTTTGACCTAAGCAGTTGGTGTCCTACAAAATCCAAATCACCAGTGACTGAGCTACATATTGCAAATTTTTTTCAAGGGCAAAACTGATCCCAATGATGTCCAGTACCGGAGAGAGTCCACAGGACAAAGATTGCCAGTCTCATCCAGTAAGAAACATTTCAGCTTAAGGAAGAGCAGGAGAACTTGATCTTTAAAAGGACATTTACTGGAACATGCATGTCACAGAAGGTAAGCTATCAGATGGAGAGGTTAAACCAGAAAAGTCTTGTCCCATCAATGGCTCAACACAAGAGCAGAGTAGCATGACAATATTCCAGTGCCATATCCATATGGCCAACCTATAGCTCAAATACCTGGGAAAGCACTTTGCTTTTGTTTCCCAGCACGAATTCCTGCTTTGTAAAACAGGAATGTTTTGCTTTCTCAGCTGCACAGAATTTGTGTTTCAATCATTTATTATTTTGCTAGATTCAAAGTACTTCAAAAATTCACAAGAAAATTTGGTTCCTTCCCCTGCATTTCTTTTGCCATACATATGTTAAACAACACTTCAGAGAGAAATCTCAATTGTCAAGAGCTCTTGCAGCCATGCATCGATCTTTTTAATAGAGTTCACAGGGGGTTTTTTCCCCTTCTTTACAATAGTAACTAAGACAGACTATAAATTCTGGGATTTTGGTCTGCAAATAAAAATCTCCTGGACGTGCCCCTGCATTTATAAATGTGTTAGTTACTACGAGATTTTTGCATTGCTTGCTTTTAGCAGCTCATGGCAGGAAACAAATCATAGTAAATCTAAAATCAAGTCATTAATTCTGCTATAACTCAAATTCAGTAAGACTATCTCATGAAACTCATAAGCTGAAATGGAAAAGGTTCTTTTTTTTTCCTTCTCCCCTAAAAAAAAATAGTCTCAAAGCTTGTATTCCAAAAGCCAGTTAGACACATCAGCAACTTCCCTAGGATAGGATTACTCTTTATTTTCCCAGAAAACTCTCTGAGCAAAAATATCATTGTATTTGCTGGCATTTTACCCTTTGAAATTATCAGCTTTCCATCAGAAGCTCCACACAGAAAGTATTATTTCTTCATTTTAATCTTACTCAATATACACCTGATTTACACAGTCAGCTCTGAATGGGCAAACTCTTGTTCTCCCAACACTTTATCTGAAGGTGAGAAGCCAAAATGGGGTCATAAGAAAACCTAACCATCCAGAAACCAATTTTTCAAAGCAATTTTTGAACATCGTAAGACAATGCAAACTAACGGTGCAGAACTTGATGCTCCAAGAACTCCTCTTAAGCTAAAGAAGCAGTGGCTTTTAGTCATGAATTCTGAGCGCTCTGGACTCAGTGCACAACAGGTGGCACAATGCTCTTGTACTGCAGCTCACAAAGTGATCTCTGTTAGAACAGGCAGGTTAAAAGCTCTGCCTACTGTGCTTCCAACAGTGCTCAGCAGCAAACAGAAGAGTACAGGAATGCTGATATTTTCCAAGCTTTCATAAGGTAGGGCTGAAGGGTTTTGTCAACCACAGAGAGCCTCTCGGTATTCAATAGCTCACAAGTATTCTTTGAATTTGTGTACTGCCATTTTGAGAGCTGTTAGATACTCCATGGCAAAGACACTCACTCTTCAGCAGCAAAATCAAACCTGGGTTTAGAAGTTTATCATACCAGCCTGATGTTTAAAATTTCATTCTACCAGATGAAACATCTAATATTGCTTAACTTCTCTATAAATGTCTATAATCATGTAAAAATAAATTTCCAACAAGTAACTCATATGGAACTGAAACAAGACATCTGTAAAGGGACTTTCAAACAGAAGTGCCAAGTGAACCTTGTTTAAAACTTCTCCAGGGTAATACTTGGAAATTTAAAAGGTAATATTCATTAAGAGACTGAAGTTTTTCCCTTATTCACCTGTGTTGATACACCTTTACAAATGCCTGAGTGATCTTTTAAAATATAAACACTTGCCAAACTTTCTTTTGGGCAGGTACAACTTCCTATTTTTTCTAAGATTTATTCAGAAGTAGATATGTGAACCAGAAAATGCTTTAGATAATTATTTTTAAAACTCTGCAATACAAGCTATATAAAAAAAAATTCATTTTATGGAATGATATTTATCATTCTTGTTGTCACTGGTAAAAAAATAAAATAGAAGTCTACCTGGACAATAAATCATGGACAGTGTCCCTGAGTCGAGCAGAAGCAAGTTCTGCATTTTCTGCACTTCCATGAACTGACTCCACCTAAAGGTGCACTGTGGTAGTTTAAAAGTGGATGAGACCATCACTTTGTGGAGAAATTTTGTAAAAAATTCTGGTGATTTTATCTTGTAAAGGTCTTTTCTCACCAAACACTTACCCAGTGAATTATTCACTGAGGAGTAAATTTCTTCCATGTCTCAGTTTTGCTATAAAACTAGAAAACAAATCATCACAAGCTTACCCAGCCAAACAACTACTTGACTTTGTTAAACACATTAAAAGTGGATAAAACAAAATAAAACAATAAAATAACCCTCTCGGCTGAGCTTATTCTTAATTAAACACAACAGACCAACTGTGCTGCACACCTCAGGAAACTTCAGGGGCTACAGAAAATTCCAGATTAAATTACTGTGTATCAGTCACAAATCTATCAGGAATTTTGCTTGGCTACAGAAATGTTTTGCTTTATGTTCCACATGGAGTTTCATTAGATGGTCAATCAGAAAATTCTGTTCACAGTTTTGTTACCCTGAGCTTCTCCTCAACATTTTCCTCCAAAGTAAGAAAAGTGAGTTATTTCTGAGTGAGGAGGGAGTGATTTAAAAAGTCCAAGGTACTATATATCCAAAGGCTGGGAATATTTGCAGCCTCTCAAGTTCAAATGACTTCCTGTTCCCTACCAGCAAATGTATTGACAGACAGAGGCATCTGTGGCATTTAATGCAGCACTAGAAAATGGTCTTTTGAGAATTCCACTACAGGGTGTCCCAAGCACCACAGGATTTAGGGCCTTAGAGGCACATCATCCTCGGAGACATGCTGTTAACACAACACTGAAAGTGGGCTAATAAAGCCCATTCAATGGGATCTTCTAAGCTCAGTATTGTGTTAATGCGATAATTCAACATTTTATTAACAGGGGAAATGACAGAGTTTGGTTGTGTCTGCTCAGACAAGAACTCTCTGAAGTCTCTTGGAACCTGTTGGAATACAGAGACAATCAGCATATAAATACTGGAAAAATACGAGCTCATCTACTCAGCCAATGGAATTTTACTCAATTCATATTTCCCAGACACAGACTGGGGAGGGGAGGGCAGAAAGACAAATAAAAACCAGATGACTTGTGCTATGACAGTACAACTTCAGGATGCCGTAACCTCTGCAATGCAACAGTGTCCTTTTCATAACAACATGGAAGAAGGGCAGGTAAAAGACCCTTCTTTCTTTCACACATACAGAGTCTCACAATTCCCGATCTCAAAGTTGTGGAAGGGAGGAACTATTGCTATACTTGGTAGTGCTGACAATTACAGAGGAGTAAGAATGTTTCTGCACTGTTCCTGGTCACTATCTGCACAAAGACCAGAGCTTATCTGAACTTTTAAATTTTGGAAAAGCTACATTACCTCTGATGAGTCCATACAACTTGTACATTTAAAGTTTCACTCAGATCTATTTGTAAACTGATTTAATACATCAGGGAAACCATTCTACCACCCATCTTTTATATAACAATACAATCACCACAGAATCACATTTCCATTATTTCAATTTCTTTCCCTGGTTAGATGGAAGTGCAACTGGAAAGCTGAGGTCATTTCCTCAGTGAAAAGCATTTTCAGGATAGACCTTGAAGAATCTTTACCACTACTTATCTGATCAAAAGCCCTCAGCTGAGCTTTGCACAAAGGGCTGGATGGAGCTAAAGATAAAGCCTACAACATTCATTTCCTCACCCAATAAAAGTAACTCCTAGCCAGCTGTATCATTAGTCCAATTTCAAATGCAAACCCTGGTGCTCAACGAAGAATGATTCTCATTTCAAGGGCTGTTTTCTCACCTCCTGCCAATGTGAGACTAGTCAGCATGACATTGATTAGAGGAATTGAAAGTGCTAGAGATGTTGAAAGGGAATGGATGACAATTTCATGGCAATTAAGGACTAATTACATTTATCTAACAAATAATCACTACATGTTCAGTGTTTGATTTCAAAAAAAGGGAGTGAACAAACTACCTTTCATTTTCCTTATCATAAAACCTTATCATTAAACACTTATAGAAAAAAAAACTATATCTATTCTCCTGGCTACTTTATACAGTCCTCTCTTCCTCGGGCTCCTAACTGGGGTCCTCTCCCTCAAGTTTCTCCTGCCTACAGGATACACAGCAGAATATAAACTGGGCTGAGTTCTGCCAGGCACAGGGTACATAAAAAGCAGATTTTGCAATACCTGCACCTGTACTGTGAAATGTGCTGTTCCATTTATTGTATTGTATTGGCAGGTATGAGTTTACAAAAACTCTGTACATGTCTTTCTTTTCAAGAGGCAGGTATAACCTACTTTCTCTCACTACTTTGTGCTTTTGAAAGTAAATAACCAGCTAGAAAATCTCTCCAAGATTCATTGCTTGACTCAGTTTCATTGGCCAGCCAGGCTTGTTAAAGGATATATTTTAATAGGCTACCATCTGCAACTTTCCCATTATAGCCTCTTTTCCAGGACGTGTGGTATGTGACAACTTTGTTAAATGCATATAGGAGTAATCTACCATGCAACATTATTTCAGTCTCACACGCTGGAATTCAAATTATGTTATTCCTTTCTCTAAAGAAAATTACCATTACTTCAGGGAGGAAAGTAATTCTGAGAGCTATGATGTATTATGATGTATTTGAACCCAAGTTTAAAACCTTACG
Source organism: Calyptomena viridis (assembly GCA_013390005.1). Classification (NCBI taxonomy): domain Eukaryota; kingdom Metazoa; phylum Chordata; class Aves; order Passeriformes; family Eurylaimidae; genus Calyptomena; species Calyptomena viridis. The sequence continues at coordinate 234,023 of WEIV01011187.1, read as the reverse complement.
TTAAAACCAAATTAATTATTTGGCATCAAGGGCACTCAGAGGAAGGAGATCAAGCAGAAGGAAACAGAGATTTCCATGCACTTTGAAATTCCCTAACAAAACTTGCTCACTATTGCAAGAAACCAAGAGCTCGCTGGTTCAATTCTTTTCTTCCTCCTACAGCTACTGAGGATGTCCATAAATGGTTTGGGCTGGAAGGGACATTACAGGGCATCTCGTTCCACCCCCTCTGCCACGGACAGGGACATATTCCACTATCCCAGAGCCCTGCCCAACCTGTTCTTGAACAGAGATGGGGCAGCCACAGCCTCTCTGGTCAGCCTGTGCCTCACTACCCTCACACCAAAGAATTTCTTCCCAAGACCTAACCTAAACCTGTCCTCTGTCAGTTCAAAGCCATCACCCTTTGTCCTATCACTACACGTCCTTGTCAACAATCAACACTCCTTATTAAATAATGATATCACAGGCATTGACTTAGTACCTTCAAATTCTATTTCATGACTTCTCGTTTCTTGGAATTGTACTTTGGTGTAGGCTTTTCCTTTCCAGCTTATAGAACACAGATTCCCCAAGAGTTTTCAAAATTATTTCCTTAATAGCTCTATTTCCTTCCTTCACAGATACTAATTAGTTTTGCACTGCCTTTCACACATGAAGACTTTAGTGCAGAAGCATCAACAGGTCAATAATCAAGCACAGAGAACCTACTATGCTAGGTGTTGGGATGGATAACATGGTGAAAAGAGTTTTTCAGAAGGAAAAAAAGAAAGTCTAAAGGTCAATATAGCTCTTTGCTTCGACATTTAATTTCCTCATTCCATCTAACTATGCAGATCTCAAAGTGCATTGGGGAGATAAAAACAGGATTTATGCTATGAAACTTGAAGTTAAAACCAAGGACCATACTAACACAAAATCCTGAAGCAAAGTTAAAGATCTGGTATGAAAGAAAACAAACAATAGAAAACAAAAAAACTACAGCTTTTTTTTTTTTCCGATACTTGACCAAACAAATCAGCTGCTCTGCGAAAACACATTTTTTACCATTAACTGGACAATGTACTAACAGAGTTGGACAAAACTCTGTCCCTTAGAAGCTCTTCCCCATCACATCCATTAAAGGATATTTACAGCAGCATGGGCATGAGCTCAGTTTGCCCTGAGAAGACTACAAGGCACAGGTTAGGAAAATGTATGTCCTTATGGATCAATGACTAATAGCAATCTGATTATCTTCATGAGCTGCAATGGAAATTAACACTTAGAAATGTGTGCAATTGATTTTCATTACCATCTCCCATTATCATCAGTTGTCAAAAATCATCTTTTATAAGGACTTCAGACTAATTTTCCACTTAAAGTAACATTATCACCCACAGAGAAAAAAAGTAATGGATATACAATATTTCACTATTCACAAGCTGGGTTTAACTTCTGGATAAGAGCAGTTCCTTGAGAAGTTTTTTTAGGTGAAAGCTGCAGTTCTGATTAGTCCTGTCTGCGTGGTGAACACTCACTTCACCCTAAATCAGAAACTAATTTTGAAAATGGTTTATCCTAAATTCCATTTGCATCTTAATATTAGATGCAGATTAGATGTCAAGCATTAGGCAAATGAGGAGGAAAAATATGAACTTTCAGTAACATTAATACTAACACATATTCCTGTACTACTTTTTTCTACTCGCACTTCAACGAAAGGCAACATTAGTGGAATGCCAGCAAGGATTTTTAATATGTTTCAAATTCTGTTAAGTCATGCTGTTAAGCCTTAATTCTAACTGAATCCTACGTGAATATCACACAGTGCTCTCAACATTTTGTTGGTTATATATTGCCTTTTTGTGTCAAAAGATATTTAAGGGGATCTAAACAAATAAGGCAAAGTCCACAATGAAAGGAAGTTAATATTTTGGGGCCTGTGCTCACGCTTTTTCCTTCTCCTCTCCATCTAGAAAAAGAGATGAACTACCATCTGCTGTAGTAATCACCAACAGCAAAGATGCTCCAAAATACGCTTCACTTACACAAGAAAGAAGAGCACTGAAATAAAAATGTTAAACCATCAGAGCTGGGCCCCAAAGGCTTGGCCCAATATCCCATATCTCTAGGGATATGGAAGACTAGGCATGAAAAACTGACAGCCTTTTCTTCTTCTGCATAATAAGGAATCTCTAGTTCACATGAATCAGCACAAGGTGCTTTTTCCACACCAGCTCTCACGGTTACTGACTCTTGCACTGTTTATGCACCTCAGTAGGAGAACACTCTGCTTTGATTGGTACCACTAAGGAGTGTGTATGTGTCCAGCTAGTGAGAATAGACCACTACTCCACTACCTTGATTGCAACATGGTCTGGAGTGAAATGCTATCTCAAGAAAACTGGCATAAACAGCAGATGAAGTCTGGCACAAAACAGAATATTGAACATACTGATACAATCCAAATACAGACAATGCTGATACCAAAGATTTAGAGGTGGATGCATGGAAAAAAAATGAAAACCATATATTTATTTATTCTATATTTTCTTATATTTCATAACTATTATGTCTTTCTGTCATCAGCTATTAAACTATTAAGACACCTAAGAGGAGGGCAGCTCAAAATCCCATATCCTGGAACTTGGACTCTATGTGTAAGGAATCCTAATTTGGGGTACCCAAATCTTCCTTATGGTTCTATTCATATTCAAACCTTTACCTTTAATCTTATAGACAGTTAATTATAACCCTTCTTCTAACAGATCAATAACTGTCCCTTCCTACCTGTAAAGGTAGCATTTTACATCCCTCTCAAGAATGAGTCTTTTCCTATACAGAAAAGAACCAAGACCCTGTTAAAACTTTGTTCTTAATTTCTCTGTATGAGGCAAGTGATAATATGGGAAAAGTTTTATTTTGTTCTGAAAGAGATGTCCAAGTCTCAGGTGAAAGAATTTTTGGATGCTGAAACTATACTGCTATTTAAACATAAAGATTAGGAGCCATAACTGTACAACCACATAAAAGGGATTTCTGTATGATGTTAAACATGAGTTTAATTAGATATAGTAACAAGAAGATACTTTGTATAACAAAGGCATATCTTACTTTTAGTTCAAGAGGGTCAGACTACTGAGTTAAAAGTTCCTGTTCAAGATCAGTCAGAATAGGTATCTGAAAATGAGCACAACTAATAGAATTGCATTACTCTTCTTACTGTTGAATAAGAAAAAAGATGCTTTTGTCAGAGATGCACATATGAGCAGGCTTTCTGTCAAAAACTCCGAGTTAAGCTTCTGTCTTAATATCAGATAAAATTCTAGAAATAGGAAGCAAATCAGACACCTGTTTTAGTACCAAGAAAGATATTCACAAACTCTAAACCGTGAAAGATGCATAGGAGGTAGTGATCATTATAGCTGTCTTATCTGATCTGCACTGCAACACAGTCTGCAAAATGTGTTTCCACCTTCTTAGGCATCATTTTTTCTATACAAGATTTCAGTGGGGCCCTTAAATTGTAAACATCTTCAGCATTTAATTACTATACTACTGATTACAAACTTGATAAGGTTTCAATACTCAGCTGCAAAATCTATTTTTCATCTAAGAGGATGAAAGGCATCTTCTTTCTCATGACTGATATACTAACACACCTGTCAACAAATAATTGTCACGAAAGGCAGGCATGGCTTTGATGCTTAAATCATGTCATCCTTTGCCTATCATGTACTAGATTAAACTCAAAGCCTCATCACAGTTTTGATCATTAAGTTCAACCTAGCTAAAAAATTGTCACTGTCTCCTGCTTACATCCCCCAAGGCAGCTGCTTTCTTTGGGTGGAATGAATCTCTGAAAGGACAGGGTAAAGCACATCAGACAGAACAGAGTCATCCAATCTGCTACTGCAGACAACCACATCACATAATTCTGGGCATAATAAAATCCATCCTAACACAAATGTCCCCTCTGCTCCCGTGAATGGCCGTGCCAGATCTTAATTCCATCCATAGTTCTTCTTAATTTCCACTATAAATTTATTCAGGGGCACTGTATACTCATTTTTTGTTACGCCAGCATTGTTCATCATCTGCAATAGCTCTTCCAACCCCCACAGTGTTTATCCCTGAAGTTTTCACAGGAAACAATGAGATTACAGAATCACAGAATATACTGAGTTGGAAGGGACCCACAAGGATCATCAAGTCCAACCCTTGGCCCTGCACGGGACCAGCCCCAAGAGTCACACCGTGTGCCTGAGAGCATTGTCCAAATGCTCCTTGGTGCTGTGCCCACTGCCCTGGGGAGCCTGTTCCAGTGCACAACCATCCTCTGAGGAAAAAACCTTTTTCTAATATCCAACCTAAACCTTCTCTGACACAACTTCAGGCCATTCCCTCAGATCCTGTCACTGGTCCCCACAGAGATCAGTTCCCACCCCTTCTCTTCCTCTCATGAAGGTCTTCTCTCTGTCTTTTGGCTTGGCAAATATTACTTTTTAACAGGAAGATACCGATTCCCTCACCACCCCTTTCTGCTGTTCTGTGAGAGGGGAAGAGAAAGCAAAGTCTTTCAATGGCTGCCTACTACCAAAACCATTCCTTCTGGGAGAAAACTTAACTCCTCTAAGGACAAAATGAACTGTGCAATTCCTTGCCATAGGCCATAAGAACATATATTCATGCACAAAAACTGTGCTGCAGCCTTTAAGATCCAGGCTGTTTGTCGAGGTGTCTGCTGTCCCAGCTTGAAAATGTTGATGATCATATTTGTATTTTGCTATTAGCAAGGGTACACTTTCAGAATATATTATGCAACCACAGGGAAAGTAATTAGGATGAATATTGCCACTAGTTGTTCAGATCACTTAATCACACTTTTCTGCTTTGAGCTTGGAATTATTTATCATAATTTCCTTGACAAACTAAATGTAATACATAGTGTTTCTCATTTGAAGAAGCAAGCTTTTTCTTCCAAGTATTTATCTTTGTTTGAAATGTTCCTATTAATACTGAGTATACAGACGAATCAACTTATATTGACAGGGATAATATATAATTCAAAAGTGAAGCTACTGTCATTTTGAATCTTTAGAGAAATATTTTATTCAGAAATACTAATACTTTCAGGATTCTACTCCTACAGTAGTCTTCCAAATTAATTGGTAGGTCATTTTTTCATTTCACTGCAATCTAAACAGAAAATAGGTTTACATTTTCATAATTTTTTTTTAACTATTTCTAACAGTCTAACTCAGTATATGTAATTAATTATACTTTGTACCAACTGGCTCCTTTCCATAGATTAGAAATGACACAGACCTTTAGAAGCATTATGTTGCTGGATAACTCTATTTCAGACATGAGAGTATTTTGAATTAATTCTGTTTGTATGTGAAAATTAGTATTTTCTATTTATATATACTCCTTTTGCTTCTCTTTGGCAATACAGTCATGCTATTTTTCTTTCCAAATTGCTCAGCTCTCTAACATGTAACTTCCAGGAAAATCACATTCAAGCTGAGTGCATTCCACAGTCCACAGGCACATGGTACCTCTTATATTCACTGTAGCAGGGAACCTTTTCTACATGTAAAATAATTCAGTAAATCTGGCTTACACTGTATATGCCAACACTTGCTATTAAAGTTCCCTTTTGTCAGTAATATTTTCTTGGAGCTGTGATGCTCCAAGGCTTGCTAGGAACCAAGAGGTACCTCTACTGCTAATTCCTTGCACAAAGGACATGTCACTGCTTTTGCTGATTGTTCTCCCTGAGAAAAGGCATTGTCTGACCAGGCACCCCCTACCACAGCATGTTTCAGTCCTTACTGTCAGCCTCCAGCTTCCCTGCAATTGCTCCAGGCACTGCTGTCCCTGTGCTGGCTGGGAATGGACCCCACTGGGCCAAAGTCACACCTGTGAGCAGCACAGGTTTGTTGGTTTCCTCTGATCCATCACAAGAGTTCAGTGGCAGAAAGGTTTAGTACTAAAATAGATGTGAGAATTACTTGTCCAGCTTCAAAGTCAGACTTTTGTGCATAAAACTGAAAATGGTTGTTTTATAGGATACAAGGAATATCATTCCCACCTTCACCTGACAACAGTGCTCATTCCTACCTTGAAATACACCCCAGTCAGGAATCCCTTGATATCACCTAATACCTGAGACAGTTGGTGGACTAGGGACCTTCCAAAGTATCCCTAATACATGGTCATTTTTACTTCTTTATAACCTTTAACATATATATTGGTTTACACAAATACCACTGAATGCTACAACTACATACACAAGGAATTCCTTCTGCCCAGTTCAGACCTGGTCATTCAGGAGATACAGAAATTATTAATGGCCTTTGCAGTCTCCTAGGAGTCTCCATTTGTATGTAGAGGGATTTTCAATTTGTCTTGTCCATCCTGCAGCCAAAAGCTCATTAAATACCAGTTGTTCACATATTTCTTACATTGGTGTTCTGTATCATATTGTTACTCACAGAGCACACTGGGGTAACTTTTCTTACCCCTCCAGGCATAGCTCCCAGGATTTGGCATGGATGTGATGCTGCAGGAATGCCCAGGATTAAAATCTACACCTTGGAAGAGTGAAACCAAAGATTCAAACTCGTAGATTCTCTGTAAATTAATTCCCCTTTTAGCTCTCCTGCAGGAGAACTCAACAGCTGTGTTACTACTTAACAGTTAAGAGAGAAAACTTTAGAGAAACACATCCATGGGAACTCTTTTTGGAACAGATAGTTTTCAGGGGACCAGATCACAATCTAAGCTGAACAAAACCTACAAAAGTGGACCAAACCATCTGGGCTCAAATAGGTAAGTGTTTTTCCAAAAGATTTTGAATGAAATTGCAGCCAAAAGAACTGGGTTTGAGAAGATTTTGATATCCAGCATCTGCTTGCCATATTGACTGAAAGATATTAATCCAAAAGAAAAAAAGATAAATCAAGCAATATCATGTATATAGCCCTTCTTTTTTTTTCCCCATATATGATTACCAACAGTCCTGACATACTCTCATTAAAGAATAAAATGGTGAGATATTCAAAAACTCCAAGTATTTCTTTACCTTTTACATCCTGCAGATATTCAAACAGCAAAAGGACTACAGAAGTCATATGTGAAATTCATGCTAAAATTCCTGCAGATCTTGAAATAAATGGTATGGTTATCTATCCTTCTACTTCTTTTTTTTTTTTTTTTTTTTTTAGTTTTCTAAGATTTTTCAATGGCAAACACAGATGTGTTAGGACTGCCACAGGCCTAATAGTATTTACATAGAAATGCTATTTGGATTATTTTAAAAATAAGGCTAAACTTAAGATAAGCTACCACAAGAGAGAATATTAAATTCAAGACAAACACGTCAAAGCTTACTGGATCTGATTCAAAGTCAGCTGGGAAGTCCAGTTTATAAATAGTCTTTCAATCAGGTCAGTGGAGAGCACATTGTGTACTAAGACTTCATTCAATGGTACTGGTCAAGAAAACATCTGTTCCTGGCTTGACTGACTTTTTTGCTACTGCTTCTACTAGTCTCAAAATTTTCAATATTGTAATGTTTTCCTGTAGGTTTATCTGTGCAACTGTTTAGTTATATATGCTATGCATTTAATTTGAAATTTCTTATCATTAAAAAAGTGTCTTTGCAGCTACTTCAAAGTGAAGAATCATCAGAAATATTATCAGAAGGTTTAAAATTAAGATTAATTACTCCAGTTAAGACTTCACATAAAACCACACCACACCATAATGATATTAATTCCAGAAGCCATTCAAAGACTTCATTTGTAGCCATTTCAAAGGGCAGAGAACCCTATTAATTTAAAATATCTCCCTTTCCAGAGTGATTTATCTTTTCCCCACTCAGCATTATGATGTTCTCTTGGAAATTTTCATAATATATTTTACAATTTTAGATATCATCTTTTAATTAATTCACCAACAACTGTGTTCTTTTTTCACAATAACAGACAGCTCTAGCATTCTCTAATAAACTGCATTTATTCAAATTAAGGGGTGAAACTCTAGATAGGAAAGGTGAATTTGTGTACCAGGCAATCGCTTGGAAAGTTTTTATGGATTAGAACAAATGTTTGATTCAAATATTTCATAAAGAATGACACTATGTACCAACATTTGTTTTGTATTATGTTTTGTTTTATTTCAATAACTCGGTAATAGCCTGATTTCAATTTTAGGACTGCTGCTTTGGTAATAAAAAGGTTTCATGTATAATTTAGGCCTGACCTCTGTTTTGCTTCAGACATATAAAGCACATTATATGAAAGAAAGGAGATCAGTTTTTAAAATAATCTTGTGCTGCTGTATTGATGAAGTGATCTAACTTCTTAATTGATCCAGTAGCCCATTACACACTTTATATCACTCAAGATTGATTAAGTGATAATTGCATTTGATGTAGGTCTTATACCATGAAACAGACAGTTCATCACACCAAAAAATGATGAGGCTGCAGGCTGGACAATCAATTGATCCATGCAACATTTATTTCATACTCTAAAATATCACTAATACCATATTCCATTAGAAAACACCACTTGGGCTAGTAATTTTTTTAACCCTTTCCTATAATTTTTGTAGATAAGAATATTTCCAGGGTCCATCATGCTGAATTACTTTGCTCTTTCCAAATATCATTGAAAACCAGCAGCTCATGAGGTCCCTGCATGCCCAGTGTCATCTGAACACATGTTGAAATGTCAGACGTCTTTACACTGCTTTTGGGGAACCTTGGATTATGTTGTGGGGGGGGTTTAATACTGACTCTCAATGGAAGTGGGTAAAGTATGAAAAGAGATTTTTTTTTTGGTTACTTGTCTTTTGTGTTCATTGGCAAATGGTGCTCCTTCAAAATCGGCACATGGATAGTGTCCAGAACAGGATTTGCCTTGTCTCCTGACTACTGAAATGGTACCAACAAAACACTACAAAAGGCAGTTACAAAATTGTCTCCTCTAGGCTGCTTTAATATTCCTCCATTGACTAAGTGTTAAGAAATGAAGTTCAGCACAAGAGATTTCCTTCCCCTCCCTCAGAGGCTGTCCTGAGCTGGTGCAGTGCAGCCAGTGCTATGTGAAGCAAAATGGGAGCTACAAAAAACAAACTATAAAGTCACCTGTCAACAATTTCATCTTCTTGTCTTATTTGCATCCAGTTTGACCATGACCATGGATCCATGCAATTGTTCTGAATCCATAAGATTGCAGCCATAAGTGACTTATTTCAGGATGTTAGGCCATTCAAGAAAAGGAGGGAAGCAGGGGGAGAGTGTGTTAAATAGTGATTGTGTACAACAAAACGGAATTTTCAGAGTAATTAACCTCCGTATGTGATTTTTCATTTAGCTGTTTTATACACCTGCTATGTCTGGAGTATTCTTTGCACATGATGATTTGTGCTGTCAGTGTCTCAAAGCTTCCATTCCCTTTGAAACATTAAGATCAATGGAACCAGCTGAGAATTGGACCCAAGAGCTTTTCAAGGAGCTATTTTTCTTCAAAAAATAAACAGTGTATCAGGATCTCATTGATTCTCCAAGTGTTGGTAATACTGCCTTGCTACAGATGAGGTGCTATTAGTTTGTCATTTAAAGCATGGAGTGCTAGTCTGAATCTTCTAACATCAGTCAATAACAATAGCTGCTCTCAAAGCATGCTTTTACCTACAGAAACCAGTTTTTGGAAGCTAAATGTACCTTTATGCTGAATATTGGGAGCAACCAAAGCTCCTTATAGGATAGTGAAAGCCTCAAGAGAAATTGTTATAGAACAGACAGGAGCAAACAAAAGCAGTAACTGAGCTAGCAGAACTGAAATTACTTATGTTGCATCCTGGGCCTATTTATACAATAGTGAATCTAATTACTTTGTTCCTTTTTAGAAAGGAAAAGTTGTTGACTTTTTAACGACTCATTTTAACTTATCTCTAGAGCCATAGTTCCTAAACAGACTGCAAACTACTTCCAGAAATACCCATGGTCTGTGTTAAACCAGTTCAGGTGGGATAATCCTTGCTTTAGGAAAACTCTATCACGATGTAAACAAACTATTCCAAGTATTTCACACATTTCAAGCAAACAACAAACGGGACATGTTGCTATGAATGCCTGGCTATTGCTGGGACAGGGATGGAGTGTGCTACTTGCCAGGCTCCAGTTTGAAATCTTCTTCCCAAATGATCTCAGTGGTCCCTCACTTTATTTGATGTCAGCATACTCACAATTTACCCAGAAGTAAAGTTTGGGTAAAAAAAATCAAACAAGCCTATCAGAAAAACTCCTGGAAAAGTGCATTGGTTTATTTTCTCATCTAGATCAAAGCTGTTCCTCTGTGGTATTCAAGGGACAGCCTAATCCATTGCAACTTGTCATAAAAGTGCTACAAATCTGGTCTTGAGTACTGGATTATCATTTTTGGAATCAAGATTTACAAGAATTAGAGCTGAATTGAGAACACATTCCTCTCTGCTTTTACCACTTCTGGTTATATATTTTTGTCTCTATCACTGCCTTTTCCTGTGACTTTCGTCCCACTTAACTTTAGATACTTTAGGCTCTCCTTCCTTACTAACGTTGCTTTCCTCTCTTGAAAGTCTCCCATAACTTCAGATAAAAGACTGCTAAGAGCTAAATATCAATTACTGATGGCATGCAAAAGCTTCAGCTCCAAGTTTGGAACTGAAGAGGTGGGAGAACTTGCAGGATAAGGTACTTTTCATTATTGAAGTCTTTGCCTGAACATACATAACAAATGTGCTTGACAAACCAAGTATGAAATTGCTACAGGCAAAGGGCATTAACAAATTGGCAAATCTGGTGCCTTAGGGAAGTAACCAAGGTGAAGTTGCCTATCCAAAACTGCTGCTCTGTCACTGTCTAAATATACACTTTCTTCAAGTGCTTCAGGGTGTAAACTAAAAGGAATTTGCTGAGGGGGTGCTGGCTGAATGCTTTGAAGGAGACTTCATTTGTGATGGCAGAACAGCACTGGGCACACTCCAGTGATGGATTCAGCTCAACTGTTCTTGGGCTTTAGGAAAGATATTTGTCAACCCTATATCATGGATCTGTGTGGAGTATCTTGTCAAACTGACTTGATATAACTGGAACTATTTATAAGGCCCAGGACACTGAAGAATGAATTATCTATTTCCGCACAATCCACAAGATTCATGGCTTTTTCTGCTTCATTCATGGAAGAGTAAACTGACCTATTCATGTGCTTATTTTCCTCATAAAAGATATTTTGAGACTGATATGATTGATACACAAAGTAATGAGGCAAAAGTATATTTTCAGGTTGATATGCAAAACTCATCCACCTGGTAAGAAATGGTTTAAGGTGCAAGAGTTTTAGGAAAGTAGATGATGGAGCAAAGTTCTAACCATTCTAAGTAGAATTTTGGTGAGCAGGTAGTAGCTATAGCTATATATGGTAGCACATAAGCACTAAGAATTTAGCTCTAGAACAGTTAGCTCTAAAAAAAATAAATACTACTACTGCTGGTGGTGGTATTAGCAAGGAATGTAGTTGCTCTCTGTGCTACAACATCAAAGCTGACAGGACATGGACAGCTACTCATTTATTATAGATTTCTGGGAGACTCGAGTGTGTCCTGGTGTTTGGTCTTACAGGATTCACATAAATTTGCAACTTCAGACAGATTTCAATGTTAGTGTTACTGACTCATAATGGCAGAAAAACTCACACAACTGAGGTGAGAGCACAGATAGTTTCCAGGAATTTGTGTGAATTAACAGTTAAAAAACTAAGGGATGTATTTTCTGAGAAAGGTGAGAACTGCTGCCTTAAAAATCTCAGACAAGGTTAGGCACAGCTGAGAAAACAGGCAATAGTAAACACTATTCAAACATGAAAAGAAAAGCATATCAAAGTGAGATGTAAAAGTGCAATTTTTGTAAGTAATAAACTGTTCAGTGGGAAGCCAGGCAGCAGCAATCTCTCAGCACTTGAGGATATGTTCATTTGTGATTTTAGCTGTATAACTTGGTTGGTTGCAGCATTTTGATTTGTTTGAAACTTGCACAAAATGTCCTCATTATGCCTTAGCAATACAATTCCATTTCCTAATTTGACTGTTACTTGGAAAGACAAAGAAGCTTTTCCAACATGCAGCAAAACCAGGATGTCTCCAAAATGGAGCTTCAGAGATTAAGGATAAAGTTTCTCAAAGACAGAGCCAAATGGCCATCATGTCCCCACTTTTAAAAGTTATATTGCAGATAATGAAGTCAACCTCAAACNGATAATGAAGTCAACTTCAAGCCAGAAGTTACTGACACCTTTCTAGCAAGGGATGACAAGCACTGATTGGAAAGTGAGGCTGTTGAACTCTGCTCTCATCTATTCTGCAGAAAACCTGCAGAAATTGCACTGCATACAGTGGTTTTCTCCCTCACTGAAACCAGTGCCACCAAGAACACTGGCAGGTGACACAGTCAACTGCTAGGACTCTCAACACATGTATCCAGTGTTCAGCTGCCCATTTTAACCCCAGGGATAGTAGTCTGAACACTATTAAGGCTCTTGAACAAAACAATTACGACAAAAAGTTGCAGTACACATTGTCTTATTTCCTTCTTTAACCAGTCAGAA
>WEIV01011187.1:198358-214559 GCA_013390005.1 Calyptomena viridis | reverse complement strand
AACAAAGAAAAAAATCCCAATTCAAACGAATCGGAAAACAAATTGAGAACTCTCTTCACATTGTACATTGAAGAAGTACAGTTATTCTTAGCCACCTAAGCAAAGGGATAACAGATCTGTTCCACAAGTTACTTATATTGTATATGTGCACTCCAAATATCCAAAGTCCATTAAAAGCAAGAATAAGGAACTTNAAAAAAAAAATTAAAAGAAAGAGGAATGCCTGAATGCTCAGAGAAGAGAGTTCATAGACAGCTGGCTGCTGGGCTGGTATCCTGCAGTAATATTCTGTAATATTTTTTTTAATTATTTTAATATTCTTTTCCAATAAGAAGAAAATGCCTATGAGGTTCAGAGGTCACAGAACAGGAAAAAATTCCCACACTAATCAAGTTTGCACGTTTTTTTTAATATTCTCCCTCCCTTGATCTCCTCTTCCCCTCATGCATTTCTTTTTTCTCCTCTTTACAGAATTCCTTGCAGTCTGTATTTGTTTACCTGAATGCATTTGGATAGAAAGGTCTTCCAGTGGAAAAGCTTTACAGCTAACAAGCACAGGACCTATAAATAGTATGTCATAACTAATTTTGGGCTAGATGGGTTCACTTTCCCTGTGCCTTTAGTTCCACTGGACTGCTGTCCACGAAGGGAATTAAAATGGCTGTGCATCACTGCCAGGGTTCATGGCAGAATCATTATCAGGTAGAGACAAATCTGCAAAGCAAAGGAAGTCAGTGTCTCTCCTTTTCACGCATGTTTGTTTTCCCAGGCTAAAAATTAATCAGATCACAAAATGTGTATCCTATATAGTGACTGCTAGAAAACATCACTTACTTGGCAAAACTGTTCACTATGAAATTCCTCCCTACAGTCATTTTCATAATAACTTGTGTTAAATTTTTCTTCTTTTAAGGTCCATAAACAAAAGATAAAAGCACATTAATTTTCTATATTATGTGGGACAAATGATAAGGAAAAAGTTGTCAGCAAGTAACTCTTTTCAGTGATTCTTCATTTTGAATAAACTTACCAGAGCATAAGGATAATAAAGTGGTGCCAGTCCTACCATTCTACCCCAGCTCTCACCATTCTACCCCAGCTCTCACTCTATTTGGTGGAATCTGTTACTAAATACCTAAAATAAATACTTAATTTATTTATTGTGATATTTTTACTGCATTTAAACCATCTTATCCCTGAAAATCAGATTTTTGTGAACTCTATGGAATGTGGAACTGAAAGCAGTTTTTCCTTACAGATATACACTCTCATAACCTAAGGTTCTAGACACTATATGGTTCCTTTATGGAAAGAGTAGAGTATGTTTTGCTTTTGTTAAGTTTTTTTATCTCTATATTAGCAGATAGAAATTCCTTCTCACTTTTTTTTTCTTCCCACGAATACCTTGAACAAGTTGCACTAATTTTTGTAATGTACCTGGGTAACAGAACAGTAATTGTAGCTCTGGGAATTCAGGGATCAAAAGCATCACATTCATGACCACAAAGCAAACACACTATACTTGTCTAAATTATTAATCCACCTAAAAAAAAAAGAAGTTAAAGATTTCCTCTGCTGCCTGTCAGAAAACCTGCCAAGATGCAGAACTGGTCAGGACACATTGCCATACTCAGAGAGCTGCTCTGAGCACCAATGCAGCCTTCAGAAAGCAAAATGTCACTGTGACTGGGTTGAGCAAAACTGGTAATAACCCTTTACACTAAAANCTGGATGCAATTCTGTGCAACATGTCCTAGAAAGACCCTCATTGAACAGGGAGATTGGACTACATGGTCCCATGGGTGGTCTCTTCCAAACTGACTCACTCAGTGATTCTGTGCCTCTCCTTTGCCACCAGCTCTATTAGACAGATCCTATATCCTGTGCAAACTTTCTGCTCCTTTTCTTAAAAATGATTCCTGTATAAAAATGTGTGCATGGGAGAAGAACCTTAAAAAAATACTTCAAAGATGTATTTCATATTAGAAAATCCCACATACTTTTTTTTCAAGCTGTTGGAATTACAGATATGTAGTCAGCAACCTGACTTACTGGAGTCCTTGAACAGGACACTGGTGCTATGTTCCTTTTGAAATATCATAAAACCTGAAATTCCAAATAATGAAATTCTACATTTTGCAAAAAGGCAACGTAATATTAAGACATTAGTTTCTACTAATCATAAGAAAAGTCAAACATCATCCAAAAAGTAATATTTTCTGCACAAAGACACAGCAAAATAATAGCTTTGTATCACACATATTTGATCTTGTAACTAAAGTAATGACTTGACATGCTGCAGAAAGCTGAGAGCAAGCATTTCATTTTTCCAAGTTTGCTGGTATTTTTTAAACAATGTCTTTCTGTGGCTGTTTTCACATGCAAATAAGTGAAAGCAGGGCTACCATTCGTGTGGCAAAAGACAAGAAACTAATTTCTAATTGCCTAGTCAGCGATGTTCAAATATTCTCTACAATGTGTAAAATATTGTTTCACAATCTGAAGTTACACTATGTCATAAGGAACAGTTTTCAATTCAACTATTAATTCTTCTTACACCAGAAATGCACAAAGAAGGGAAAGTGTTGTGAAGATACAATGTTTTGAGAAACAGGGTAAAATGTGGGCAAGAAATGCTGGCAGCAACTGTATGAGACAGAGTGAAGAAGGAAGAGTTGGTTTTCTGACATGCCTTGTAAAATAGTCTGTATATTAAACTGTTGAATTTGCTAAAAAAAAATCTCTGCAGTGAAAGAGATGCAAAACAGTTACAAGCTGGGAAATGGTCCATAAAGAAATGAGAACCATGCTTAATAAAACTAAGGGTTTTCTGCTTTAGCCTGTATGAAATCAAACTGCACTCAGAATTTCTGTGAGAGGGTACAGCATAGGTTATCAAACATGCCTACTCTAATCCAATGATGGCACCAGCATTCATCATAGCTATTATGGGAATTGTGCAGACAGAAGCATTCCTGGAAGGTTTCCTCTATTTAAATAGGTTTATGACCCAAAATTGTTTATATAGAACTAGAAAAAAATGTCACAGTTATCAGTACTAAGGCAAATGACATGCAATAACAACACACAGGATATTTTAAGTGATATTGAGCACATATTCTTTACAGCAATAGAAACTAACACCAGTTTCTTGCTAGAAACTCAGAAAGCTTCATGAGATTTTACCTACACAGTCATTAAAAGTTTACAAAGCATATGAAATTAATTCTAACTTCCCTCACTTCAAAATCACAGACAGCACCAAAGATTTATAAAGACCAAGTAATTAACCTTACAGTGCTCATCAGGACCCTGATATCCCAGTTCTTCCCGGCATTGCTCCTTGTTTATTGCCACCTTCCTACACAATCTTTCACCCAGCACTTCTCCATTTTATCCTCATTTCCACACTATCTTCAGGAGACACTTGGCTACAAGTGGCTGACCTTCATCCACTTTTCCTAAGCTCTGGAAGCTATTGTAGCCTCCTTCTTCATAAACACTGTAATTGAGAGGGTTTTCACCCTTAGAGCCAAACATATTCCAGGAAAACCGGTCTAGTGCTTACTGGATATGGTATTTGAGCAAAGTCATTCTATGTGCTGAATAAGCTCTTCTTTCTTTGGTTATGTGATTGCTCAAAGCCATCAAAAAGTATTGCAAAAGGAAAAGGAAAAGCTTTTTCCAGTAGTTCGGTGTACTTTTTTTAGTACAAACGTTCCCTTTTTTATTTATGTGGTATTGCCTTGAAGGCAGAACATCACACCCATTCATCTCTTACTGTGAATTATAGTTTAAAAGCCTTTCTTCAATAGTAAAATACCAACCCCTAGAATAAACACAACCCACATGACACGGGTTAATTGAAAGGATATTTCCTAAGGCACTGATATCCACTGTGGTGGGGCATTTTTCTTGCCAGCATTGTTAAATGGGAGGCATTGGAAAGAGGAATACATAGTAAATACTCAGAGTGAGAAAGCAGATAAAAGATCAGAGGCCCAGGCTGGGAGTTGGACAGTATCTGAATAGCTAAGCAGGGCAGGAGTACCAAGGTGAAAACCCCTGTAGAGCTCTTTGCCCCATGTGCAGCAGTTCTGATAACATTCTTTAGCTTTTGAGGTTTCCTTCATGAAAACTTTTTACTAGTGCAGATTTCCAGACCACGAATTAGAGAAGGCTCACAAGCAGCACATATTTTTCAGCGTCCCTGGCAGATTGTACCCTCACAGCATTTTTCAGATAACAGGTAGATAATCTGATTTATGCTGTAGTGGAAGGAATTCTAAAGTTGTTTACCAGACTCCCATTGAGAGGCATTGAATTCTGGATCTTTTATAGATGTGTGGTAAATTGCTCATGCTTTGTACACCTTTCTAAAGTTTGTCCCTTTTATGCAAATGGTTGAGGAATTTGCCCATCTACAACAAGCTGATGTGAGCTGAGTAAATTAATTCAGCCCTTGTTCTCTTCTGCACATCCAGATGTCTGAAAATTTTCTTCGTTTTCAGTACATTTGGCCTCACTAGATAAGAGAAACACAACATCCTTGTTCAACTTTGGTTTTGGATTAGGCTGCTAGTTTGCAAAATTATCCATAAAGTAAAAAAAAGTAGGAAATGCCATACAAGAAAACAGCACAAAAATTAGAAAACTACAAGTTGGATGCCACAGTGCTCAGATGTCAGCAACTGAATGCATGGACCTAGTAGTGACAAATACTTGTCTAATATTACAGCAAGCAGCCACAGACTCACATTAATAAACAGGAAAAACAGCTTCCAACACTTTCAAGGATTTATTTGCTTGTCTCAGCACTGGGTTCAAATTTTTTCTTACAGTTACAAAAGCAATAAATACTTCAAATGGAAGATTTCAGTATTTGCAACAGAAGACAACGGGGCAAAAGCTTTTAAGGAAGGAGGATCAAAAAGGATGGATAAACTATCTACTTGCTTTCTTCTTTGGAATTTAAGGTTAGGTCCTCTGGAGATTTTTCTGGTGTGAAATCCTTGCAGTAGTTTCCTTTTTACTGGACCATAATTTTAGGATATGTAAAGTTCCTGGAATATGGCAGCACTTGTGGTTTTAATGACTGTATAAGCTATGCAGTAATAATGGAAAAGCGTATTTATTTCATTCTATTAATTTTAGGGAGTGCATCCTGTCAAATATGTCTGGGGCTACACAAACATGGAGAATAGGCACAGAACATGTCCTTCTTAAATATGTAAACAGGTACAAACATTTCACAGTAATCACATCCCCTCTGACAATGGTGGGTCATCCTGGTTATGGGCAACCCATCTGTCCTTTAGTAGTTCAGCAGGCAGACTAAATATTAAAGTCTGCAATCCAAAAGACTGCAATTCCTGAAAAACTGTACATTGCTACAAAGGTTTACCTCACACAGTTTAAAGGTACTGCTGTCCCACATTGCCCCTAGGACACATAATACAGACCCATCCCAGAGCTGCCCAGGCAGCCAGTGCCTGAGCACAGCCCTGCTGGTGCCCATGAAAGGGATCTGTGATGTCCTGAAACAGAGAACACGCTGGACTTGGGTAGTTCTAATTCTGGTGCCACTATAAGTAAGGGCCTGAATTGTACTTTGTGTTCCCTGGGACTGGTTGCTGCAATCTTTAAGAGTAAATGTGACTACTTAACCTTTCCAGTCATTACTGTGGTTTTCAAGTGCCTCAAGAATATCCCTGTTACCAACACACAGTGGTTTTCTATATTTCAGCCAGCCTGCCTTCTGCTTGTTTTCAATAGTGAGTGGAAAATATAGATATAATGGATTTACCTAATTTATCAGAGGGGTACCAGGTTGTTAAAATATCTCTAAGGCACTTTTGTTTCCCAACACATTTAATTTTTATTGCCAGACCAGCTTTGATGATGAAGACAATAAGAAATAAAAAAATAAGTTGATTGGTTTTGTTATGACCTTCATAAAAAAATTTTAGGTCACAAACAATTACCTGGATGATCCATTTCTGTCTGGTTTGCACGATTAATATTGATATCCCTCTGCAATCATTCATAAAATTAGCCTGGATTTATGGTAATGTAAAATAATTTTTAAGGAATAGAGAAGATTTTCATGCTGATGAATAAGAGAATTCATTGATGTCTATAATATGTCACTAGAAATAATGATCAGGCATTATTTCATTGGTCATGGTAAAAATCTGCATAATCTGATTATTAGAGTGTGGCTGCTTTTCATCCTCNAAAAAGGATGGATAAACTATCTACTTGCTTTCTTCTTTGGAATTTAAGGTTAGGTCCTCTGGAGATTTTTCTGGTGTGAAATCCTTGCAGTAGTTTCCTTTTTACTGGACCATAATTTTAGGATATGTAAAGTTCCTGGAATATGGCAGCACTTGTGGTTTTAATGACTGTATAAGCTATGCAGTAATAATGGAAAAGCGTATTTATTTCATTCTATTAATTTTAGGGAGTGCATCCTGTCAAATATGTCTGGGGCTACACAAACATGGAGAATAGGCACAGAACATGTCCTTCTTAAATATGTAAACAGGTACAAACATTTCACAGTAATCACATCCCCTCTGACAATGGTGGGTCATCCTGGTTATGGGCAACCCATCTGTCCTTTAGTAGTTCAGCAGGCAGACTAAATATTAAAGTCTGCAATCCAAAAGACTGCAATTCCTGAAAAACTGTACATTGCTACAAAGGTTTACCTCACACAGTTTAAAGGTACTGCTGTCCCACATTGCCCCTAGGACACATAATACAGACCCATCCCAGAGCTGCCCAGGCAGCCAGTGCCTGAGCACAGCCCTGCTGGTGCCCATGAAAGGGATCTGTGATGTCCTGAAACAGAGAACACGCTGGACTTGGGTAGTTCTAATTCTGGTGCCACTATAAGTAAGGGCCTGAATTGTACTTTGTGTTCCCTGGGACTGGTTGCTGCAATCTTTAAGAGTAAATGTGACTACTTAACCTTTCCAGTCATTACTGTGGTTTTCAAGTGCCTCAAGAATATCCCTGTTACCAACACACAGTGGTTTTCTTTATTTCAGCCAGCCTGCCTTCTGCTTGTTTTCAATAGTGAGTGAAAAATATAGATATAATGGATTTACCTAATTTATCAGAGGGGTACCAGGTTGTTAAAATATCTCTAAGGCACTTTTGTTTCCCTACACATTTAATTTTTATTGCCAGACCAGCTTTGATGATGAAGACAATAAGAAATAAAAAAATAAGTTGATTGGTTTTGTTATGACCTTCATAAAAAAATTTTAGGTCACAAACAATTACCTGGATGATCCATTTCTGTCTGGTTTGCACGATTAATATTGATATCCCTCTGCAATCATTCATAAAATTAGCCTGGATTTATGGTAATGTAAAATAATTTTTAAGGAATAGAGAAGATTTTCATGCTGATGAATAAGAGAATTCATTGATGTCTATAATATGTCACTAGAAGTAATGATCAGGCATTATTTCATTGGTCATGGTAAAAATCTGCATAATCTGATTATTAGAGTGTGGCTGCTTTCCATCCTCATATTCTTGTTCTGTTAAATATTGTCTGTTGATGGGATGCCTAAAAAATTACAGGCACTACCTGTCTGTATGTGAGTGACCATTGGTGGGCTAAGTCTCAAAGTGGTTTAGACCTATTTTTGCAGCAAGTTGTTTAAATTTGCTCACAGGCTCTCAGAAATTACCATGATGAGTGCAACATAAATCTCCAAAGAGCTCACCCTGCACGTGCTGACTTCTTCCAGTCTGCAAAATGGCAGAAAGATATTTAAGGCCAAGACAGTCATGTCTGGCATCTCCCATATTCCATGTTAATGTAGAAAACAGAATTTCCACTGAGTCACCAAAAACACCCAAAGGCAAAAATTGTATAACTGTACAACCCATGTGAATTCAAGAAACATACTGTTCCTTTTACTCTGGATAGCATCTCACATCCTACAAGAATCCTTGCTAAAAAATCCAATCAATTCGGATTTGGGGATTTTTCTTTAAGATTTAGAAAAGAAAAGCATCTTGCTTTTTATCATACGTCCCTCATTTATCAGAAATATTTCTGTGACTGAAAGTGGTAAACCTGTCTTGTCAAATCTCATGAGAAAATATTGTAAAAACTTCAACTTGAACAGTCTCTCTCATTTTTATTACTAAAGACATTGTAAGTTTTAGTTGAAGATATGCTTTAAAATCATGTCAATTCTTTAGCAAGTGTGAACTCTGAGGATTGCCTGTAGTTCAATTCCAACCTTATTAAGACATGACCCCAAGGCTCTCATTTGTAACCAACGTGAGTAACAGTTGACATTAGAAGTTCCAAGAATTTTTCAAAAATGTGACATATTTAGGCAGCTTTAAGAGCAGGAAATATGAGAAATTCTCAAACAACTTCACCCTTTCCATTTATACCTGGACAAAACAGATAACTGAAGGCAAATCCACAGAAATGCAAAAGCTTCCATAATCAAAAAATACAGAAGCCAAGCTGCACAGTTTAGACAAATATTAATTGATCAAAAGGCAAGAAATTAAGTTGTTTCTATTTTTCAAATATTTTCATATAAACAGCTTTTTCTTTTGTGAGGATGTATATATTTTTCATGTCTGAAAACGCCTGAAAGTCTCTGGCAGGAAATAATCTACTGAGGGAAAAAACGATCCATTTCCCCCGTGTCACACTCACAAACATAAAATTTTTGCCAGGTTTCCAACATCAGTTAGTGAACATTAGGGCAGATCATTGTTGATGCTGAGAATGAGTATTCAGACTATATGTGTTTTAGGGGGTTTACTTTGGGATATTTACAACCTAAGTGCTCATTAATGGTGAACTCTTTGAGCACATCTTCCAATTTAGTTTCACCTAAGAGCAAACCAGCTGGCATGCTCTGAAAGAAAAACCGCTGGAGATAATGAGGATATTCTCTTCAAAAATATGAATATTCATCCAAATCAAAAGCAGATTCATGTATACCACCCATCCCCAATATAACCAGCATAAGCAAGCACCATCAAAAGTGAGTACACCGAATTTTAAACTGAATTTCTAGCCAAAGGGGTGGGCAGAGGAATGAACAGTCAATTCTTTTGAATGTAAGGTTCTTATTTCAAATGTCTACAGTTCTCTGCCTTCTCCTCATTGTCCTTTCTCAAATACCCTCCTCCCTGCTTGCTGCAATGGTCCTTCACTAAACGTCCAGATAAAATATGAGAAATAATAAAAATAAAATAATAAAATACAAGAAATTATAAAATGTATCTGTAATATCACTACAGCCTGGGTTTGAAAATCCTGGGTTCAGTTTCCTGCTGCAATTAAGACTAAAAATTAACACATTAACTTCAGAGACTAATTCCTGAAAAACATATAGATATTTAGTTCAATTTTTTTTATCATAAAGATGCAGATTCATCTTGATATGGAATTCCCTTTTTATTTCATAACTGCAGCTCATGAAATGTGTTTTCTAAGCCAAAGAGAAACTCATGGTTGCTTTCTAAAGAGAACTTGGCACCAAATCTAAGAAATCTATTGCTAAATATACCAAGAAACTTGGGGAGAGATACAATGAAATGTAATTATGACCTGAGGAACTGTGTTATTCAATCAGAGCTTAATCAATACAACCAGAAATTCAAACACAAATGCTCCTCACACTTGTGCAGCTATTTTTCAGGACTTCCAACACTTCTGTCTAAACAGAAAGCATCAGCCAAATCTCACCAGGAGAAGCAACTGTAATGTTTGTGCAGCACTCACAGCCTCTGTAACTCAGAGCTAATGGAAGGGACACACATGCAGCTCACTGCATGCCTTCCAGTGCTCTGCAAACACCAGGCTAAATTCTGCTTTCATTTGCAAGGTTTAATGCAGTTATTAGCGTTATCTGCTCAAATGAAAACAATTTCATGATCTGGTCAGTGATTTCATGATCTGGTCTCTGCCTTGCAAAAGCAGAGAGAATTCCTGGTGCAAAACCAGAAGATGCCAATATTAACATTGGGGATAAGATTGAAAATTTCTTCCTTTCCCTCATGTGCTGAAATTACAGTTTTCTCAGATGAAAAACTAATCCATTGGGGGGGAATCATCAATTGGTGATTCACAGGTACCATCTACGAAGATTTTGGAAAAGAAGAAAAGACACAGTAGAAAACGAAAAAATCTTCTGGTTTATGTGGTTAATAGGGTAATTTCAGATGTGTTAAATGAGCCAACTTTAAATTATTTCTTCTTCTATTAGCATGATACAAATTATTATCAGAGCAGAGCTATACTACAGATATGTCATCACAGAAATTCCACTCTCATACAATTTAACCTGCACCTTCTTTTTTTTTCTCCCCATCAAGCAGAGTTGACTAAAAAGCAGCTACCAGAAATAAGAAAAAATTGAATTCACCTTTATAGACAGGGGAAGAACAACACACCAATAAATAATTAGGAAAAAGTAGTTTGGCCTCATTCACATGCACACAGAGACAGAGAACACAGTTCAGGACTTTAGTGCCTACATTCCTAAAGTGGGGTGCTGGCTAAACTTACATTATTTATCATTATTATTCACTACTGCTGCTGATATATGGAAACATAGGGAGAAAAGCTAAAAATAAAGCTATGGGGAGATAAAAACCTTTTTAGTTGTGTGGAAGATTTTTTGCTCTCTCTTTGCAACCTACCTTAAATTAAGATGCTGAGACATGATATTTTCAACAGAAGACATGGCAGAGGGGCTCTATACATATCACAAATTATGTAAGATATGATTCACAGACATTAGATTTTTTTTTAAGACAACTACTGTAGGATGAGATAAGGATGACCTATATGAAGCACTTGCTGGTTACATGGCAGTGTCTATGTGTATAACAATAATAAAGACACAATCCTCTTCTCAATTGCAAACAACTGGAT
This sequence comes from Calyptomena viridis, assembly GCA_013390005.1. Classification (NCBI taxonomy): domain Eukaryota; kingdom Metazoa; phylum Chordata; class Aves; order Passeriformes; family Eurylaimidae; genus Calyptomena; species Calyptomena viridis. The sequence goes on along the minus strand of WEIV01011187.1, from coordinate 203,623 downwards.
AAATGTGAATGATTGTTTTCATCTATTTTTAGACACTTTCAGATATAAGTGTGAAACTGGATGGTAACTTGGGTAAGAGGGCAGGGAGTAAAGATGGTGCATTCTACTGCAATTTTTTTTAATCACAGCACAAGGATGAAATAGGTGTATGTGCAGTGAGAAACCCTAAAAGACATGGGGTGTAAAGGTAGTACCTGATCCTGAAGTCAAATGAAGGCTCACAGATGTCATTCCAAGACAACTTATTAAAAAGACCTCTGCCTGAGTTTGATGAGATTGAATCTGTGCAATCTCTAAAAAGTGAGGCAAAAACAAAAACCTAGGAAAAAAATACTGCTAAGCAAACTTATGCTTTCAAAACAAAAAATTAGATACATATATAACTTCCTCTTAAATGTATTCAATTTTCATACTATGACATTCCTAGAAAAAAATATTTACCAGAAGTTTTTGGCACCCTCAAACAATTATTTTCTTACTGTTCCTATGAAATTTCAGACAAACTATTCAGAATACCTTAGTGAACCTTGAACTCAACAGTCTCTTTCTAATGATTGTTTTCTCAGATGTATAAACTGTGGCACTCTTACATTTGTTTTCTGTGAACAATGTACAAATATTTACAGAAAGCAAAATTCCAGAAAACATACGCCGGAGCACAGAGGTTTCAAGCAGAATTTTGAAAACTGTTTGCTCCCATTTAAAACAAAAAAATCAATACTTTTCCCTGTTCTCCCCAAAAGGATTCTGACAGGCTGTATCAGAGCCAGAGGCATGGAAGACACATCATCTGTTAAACCACAGCAGACTGTGCCAGAGCAGATCCAGGCAGCATGTCAGCTACCAGCAAGGCTCTACCAGAATTTTAAGCCCTGTTTTCTTAATGAAAGTAGACTTATACAACCACATCATCTGTTCATCTTTCACACTTTCACACATTCTTAATTTACTGTCCAAATCACAAACTTCGAAAGAACTCAAAAACAGAAAGAATTTTTGTGGGTTTGAGGTTTGGGACTGTTTTTTGGGTTGAGGGGGTGGTGTTGGTTTTGGGTTAGGGATGGGATTTTTTTGAGTTTTATGAGAATCTCCAGATGGATAAAGGGAAGAAATGTGTAGCGTGAGATCAGCTGTTCCATTTGATTTGCTTGCTGGCCTGTGAGTGCACACACAGCCCTGGCCAAGGACAGCTGCCTCCTGCCCAGAGAACCATGTGGGACAGGAAAAGGAGCAGAGCATCACAGAAGCTTTGGGGCACGTCCTGGACAACATTGTGAGGAAGTGTAAAGGCAATGGAATGGACAGCATAGGCATTTAGTGGAGGGGTTTATGAAGAAATGAAGCTGCTTCCACAGGCATGTGAGATAAATCTTCAGAAAACTAAGCTTCATTAGTTCTGTTGCTTGCAAAAGAGCATTTTTAACTTAGCTATCACTGTGGAATATTGTAATTACACCTAATTAGGAAGTTCTGGCAGAATTCTGATAGAACCTTTTTTCAGACACCACTGATGAATTGCAAGTAGTTGGGGCCACTTGCAGTGATTAAATATGTTTGAATGGTGATACACTTCTGACATTTCAATCAAATAATTGGTATTTCATCATTAGAAACACATTTCTGCCTGGATCATAAAAACACAAAACCACAAAGGTGGTTGAACTGAATCTGTCAAAGGTCCATCTTCCTTACACCCTCCTTTGGCAGAGGTCAAATGGTGAGCTCCAAGAATGACTTCCCAGCACCTGAAGTCCATGTGTGCTTTCCTCCCAGTGCTTTTCAGAGCTCTTTTGGAGTCTGATGTTGATAGAGTCATTTATATTGTAAACAACCTTTAAAAACAAGTCCAGCCATTGACCTGACACTGCCAATCCCACCATGAAACCATGTCACCAAGAGCCACATCCACATGTGTTTTAGATTCCTCTAGAGATGGTGACCCCACCACTGCCCTGGGCAGTCTGTTCCAATGTTTGAGAGCCCTTTCAGTGAAGAAATTTTCCCTGGTGTCCAATCTAAACTTCCTCTGGTGCAACTTACACTGTGAATTGGTGGAAGGGTATTTTCATTGAGCTCCAGTATCAATAAAAATGCATGGAGTATTTTCCAGCCATTAACCAAAACTACCTGCTCATGTGAAATCATCTTTTAAAGGACAAATGAAGAAGTAATGGACTAGTAAATTGCAGTGAGAATAAGAGTAGAGTGATAAAATGGATCTTCTAAGTCATACTAGGATGAGGTCCTCTGAGACAGGAAAATGTGGAGTTTATTACTGGAATGGTGCCTGATTGAGTGAGAAGAGTTTACAAGGCCCAAAACGATAACAATGTTGCTATGGTCAACTTTAGTCTTTCTAATTTCTAAGTTTGCCATTATTTTCACAGCTCAGTTTTGCTACGACCTAGTTTCCTAATAATGAGAGAGACTGATGAAAAGAGACTTTCTTGGGGTATTGAACATGGCAAATGTGCAGTGGAGGGCAGCTGGAAATGTGTATTGCAGCCTCTCTCGAGACACAAAATTAAGAACTACATTGCGACAACTTATTTCAGAGTGAGAGGAAGCTACCTTCACTAAGTATTCAGGGATTATGAGATTGTTTTTCCAAACTCAAAAACATTCTTATTTTTCTTAAATAGCAGCTCTCACTACATTAGTGCCAGTGCAACAATAATCAATAGCAGATTGCAAACAGTATGTCAAATCTGCCCTGTGTAACCAGCAATTAAGAAAGAGCAATGAATGACAATGTTTGCCCTTTGTTTAAACTATTGTTCATAAATCTGCAGGAAAATTAGGTTCTTTTAATCATAAATTGTCATCAACACTATTGCCTAAAACAGTAGGAAAGAGTAAGAGAATTAATTTTTCACTCTCTTTTTCCTGTTAGAGACTGGCTGCAGAAAAATAAAATATCCTTGTTCCCACAGGGAAAGCAAAATAATTCCAGCTGTCTTTTTCCCTCCATTCAGTGCTCTTGGCCATTTACAACATCAGCTTAAGTGAACAAGTAGGGCACAGCATTAGATCCTATGGCAGACAAGAACTTTCTTCTCTATGTTTGTAAATCATGAACTGATTGAACAAACAAATCACAGGGAATCATTTGATCAATTAATTTTTAGTGGGAAGCATAACTTACCACTGGAGAGATTTCCTAACCTTTACAATTAGAAGTGACAGCGAATGTTTATAAAGACAGAATAGCCAGAGTGTTAATGTATGCTAAAAATATATTAAAATAATCAAGAAATTAAAAGAATACTTCAATACATGTTACAAAGTCTCAGTCTCCAATTGGGAATAGGTGGTATATTATCCAATAAAAGCCAAATCCATGCTTACTTTCACCTGCCTCAGCAGCTAGACACTCATTCCCCATAACAAGATTTTCCTTTTTCATCATTTTCTTGTGCTCTTACTAATATGTCAAATGATGGATGTAATAGAAGTTAGAGATTTTTAGAACTTTGGGTTCAGGAGCAGAAATCACAGTAGCAAAGATTTAGGAGGAAACTGGCTGGTATTCTTGGAAAGCTCTCTTTCCTTTGTTTATGTCTTGTGGAGCAGGGTCTCACTTTACTTTTATTGCTACTGTTTTATCTCTAAGGACAATTCTTCCTGAAGCTTGCATAGTTTTGCAAAGGCAGATTGTCAGAGTTAGAAATAGGTTTCCCGGGTACATTTTTGTCTCTAACAAACCTTGTAAGAACAGCTTTCTAAAACATCCATTGGATCTAAATGGCAGTAACAATGATTTGGAAGGAAAAATAGCAACTAACTGGGAAAATTCAGGGAATAGATTTTTATTTACAAACTACCTTCTTAGGCCCTCACTCCAGATGTCAGTTTCCTATGCTCAAAAATAGTCCAGTCATTACAACTGTATCCAGACAAAACCATAATAGTTATTAACTCTGAAGAATCTGAGAAAGACACCACAAGCTGAAATATCAGCTTGTAGCACTCCTTTGCTTCTACTGCCAGCCTGCTTGGTTAGTTGGTCTCTTAACATGACCCAAGTCCAGCCCACAGGAAATCAAATTATTATGGAAAAGCAAAAATAACCTATAGAAAATGCACACAGATAAAGATTTTATTTAAAGTCTTACCATTTGTCCATATGTTCAAGGTAATTTTTCAGAATCACCTCTCAGAACTGTGCCATTGTAAGGTAAAATAGTGCCTCTATCATTAAGTACTCAGGAATCTTTCACCTCTATCATCCTGACAATTAATTTTGCCATATGCAGTGCCACTGTGCTTACAGAAAAAAAGGATGTCACATAAAAGACAAAAAAAGTTAAAACTTATCTTCCAGAGAATCAAAAGGTACAGTAATTCAAGCTATGTGCTGACTGACAGAGTATCTGATATCTTTCTTCCTTACTGGTGCTTATAGTTAAAGTCTATATTCTTTTAGAACATCTTATTAAACTCCTGGAGATAGAGAAAGATCTACTGAGCATTGATTGCAAGCGTACACTGAACTGAAGACAACTTGTCCTCTCAATTATCTTAACACCTTTTCCCAGCACTTCAAAAAAAATTCTTTCTTTCTATCTACTAAATAATTATCAGAATTGTGTGGGGACTATTTAATCTCTCTCCACAAGTTTTTCCTGAATCTCAGATGTTTTTAAGACAAATACACTTATAGTGAGAGTACCACTTATTTAGCTGGAAAATTCCTTGTTACAGAAAGCAGGGCTAATCAAAAACTCAATTACATCTACAGATTAAGATTAAATTAGAGTGTTTTGACTCTTCAGACATTGATGGAGGGTTTGAATGCCTTTCGTTTACTCTAAACATCACATTTCACTCACTCTGCATTCACTTTTGGCTTTGGGGTGGTTTGTTTGGTTAACTTGTTTGGGTTTTAATATTGTATTTGCTTGCCACACACACACAGCATCACCCAAGACTTGGCACCATCGTATGAACCAGGGCAACAGCTCAATAACAGAAGTCAACACAGAGGATCAAGAAAAGCAGCTGGAGCCAGGAAAAAGTCAGGAAGTGAAAACCTCAATGAAAGCAGCACTAGCATCTAACTTTCAAGCAACTAAGGGCTAACTGTTGATGTGTTAGACAGAGCAATTCTTAGCAACTCAGTGCCCATGTCTACCAGGGCCTGGCTGAGAGAGGTTGTTTACATGGCATTGTACAGAGAAAAGAGAGCCAGAGACTACTTGGAGTGCACAGCAACAGAACAAGCTGGAAATTCCAATAAAAAAATTGCAATAGACACAAGGAAAT
>WEIV01011187.1:153198-197595 GCA_013390005.1 Calyptomena viridis | reverse complement strand
CCTTCCTTGGAGGTTTCAAGAGAAGTGCCTGCTCAACTTGGTCTTCCTAGATTTATTTGAGCATGAGGGTAGACTAAAGTCTTTGGTAGTACCTCCAAACAAGATTATTTTCAGATTCTAAACCAAAGTATATTGTGTAGAAAAAATACCAGTAGAAATAAAAATGCATAATAAGCAACAATTAAATAGTTAGCCTGAGATCTAAAAATGCATTCAGGAAAAAATTTCTGTAAGTCAGCATCAGCAGCATCTGATGAGTCTTACTAATATTGAAGATTGCTCTTATAAGATCAAGCTTGTAATAAATATAATATAAAATATATTTAAATATAATCAAGATTATTACAAGAAGACTTGTGTGTGAGCCACATTTATTGCCTTATGGTCCCTCTCCAATTTCTGTTTGTGAGAATATGGATACCTCAGCTCAATCTTCATAATTAGTTCAGTCCTGTATCAATAACAGTTGGCTCCTCTTGTTTGGCTTTGTTTAAACTTTCCCTAATTACTCAGAAACTGTAATCAAGGGAGTGAGACAGTTACCATATCCAAATTAATATTAATTCCTCATAAATCTTAGTAAAAGCAGCTTCTCCACTTGTATCACACACTTTCAGGAGGAGAAACCTTATGGTGTCTCTACAGATTATCCAGCAGCAGAAAGTACAGAGGCCTCAAACTTTAGGACAATTACATTATTCCAATATAGTAGCTCAAGACATTATGCCAACTAAATTTGCCTAAAGCATATCTACACTTGAAGTGTTTTCCCTATATCATAAGGGACCATACCCCTTATTCACTTCTTCATCTCACTATTTTTAATCTAGAAAAGGCTTGTAAACTCTCATTAAATTTGGAAGCAAGAATTAAAATTATTTACACCCCACCTTCCCTTAATTTCTAAATGAGATTGTGTGAGCTTATGTCCCCAGAACAGAAAAAGTAAAAACAACTAATTCTCAAGAGATTTGAGTTCATCGGGAATTTTCTTACTATTCTTTGGCATTGTGTAGCTTATTAATGACAATTAAGTTGAGGCAAACACAAAGCTATTCAGAACTTCATGCTATTCAGAGAAACTGATATTTCTGATGTCTGCAGAGAATTTCTATGCAAATCATTGAACTACAAACACAGAGTATCTTAACACCTTGCCTTGGATTCATGGGCAGTAAATCCCTGTGAAACGTTTTGCCTGAAATGTTTGAGGTTTTACCAAACAGTATTTTTTGAAAAATTTTGAACTAGTTCCAGTTGAAAGCATTTTTTATAAACATATTACCACTGTGCAACTAAAATATTAAAGAATCTACTGACTCAATAGTCTCCATATTTGTGACAATAGTTTGGAATGTCCCTTCTCCAGGTCCACATAAAATGTTACTTATTAGACATTAGGCATTAAAAGCCAGTATTTTGGCAAAATTTGTAAGAATCTAATATGTTGTTTGTATAGTAATTAGGAGAATGCTGAAAAGACTAACTATATAGGAAATAATCCTCACACTTCAATATGGATATTGATGCCACTAGATCGAATCATAGGCAAATTTTTTTTGAAGTCAACTAAGTTTTGGCAGCCCAGTGAAAAACAAACAACATCTATATAACACCAACTGAGCAGCAAAAACAATTACTATAAGACTTACAGTTTCAAAGTTGCTTGTAAACAGGAGATCAAGCCCACTTTATGAAGGAAAGGTAAAATGTCATGTCATTTACAAGTGGAAGCACCTACATATCTCTGTTTTAAGAAAATTTATAATTGTTTAAAACAGGCACTATTTTCTGTACAGTAGCTTCTCCCCTCTGCTGGCTCGTGATAGGGAAGTACTGCTGTAAAAGGAACCACTAAACTGGGAAACCAAATTTAAAAGGAACCATGATGATTGTGGATAGACTTATTAAATGATGGAAAGCCACCAGCAATTCCATTTTCCAGTGTTCTGGTGTAGGATTCAGGGGGACTTGATGTACATATAACTACATATTACCATTTTTATTTTCCTCTGCAGCAAGTTGCCATTTTTGTGAAAAGAGAAATTACTGTCAGCTTCCATTCAGCAAAGACAGCTTGTCTGCTGTCTTATAAAAGTGTCACCATTAGGCCCTTCCAGAGCTGCCTCCTTGTTTCATTAGATTTGACACACATTCGTCTGTGAAGTCAGAGGTTAAAAGGCTTTCAAAATCCAGCAATTCCTTCCCCCTCCCCATCTCATTCTTGATTGCTGCCTCTCTCCTGCCAACAGCTGAAGGCTCTGTCAAGGTGCTGCTGTTCTCCCTTTTGCACCTTAGTACAAATGAACCCAAACTGAGCTTCTACATCATACTGCTGTCACAGGCCCTTGCTTCCAAACTCCTAAAAAACTGCATCTGACTTGGCAGCTGTGTTTTCCAGTATCAGTGTCTTGGCAACGAGAGGATGCCCTAAAGCTCCATATACTATTTACCTTAGACAGCATCATTCATGCACAGACTGGTGCTTGTTGCTCTTCACAAAAAAAGCAACAAACAAGACTGTGGCAGTTGGCTTCAAACACAACCCAGACTTTATGGTACACTCTGCAATGTTGGAACAGTTCTACTTCCCTCTGGAAACATTCAGGTTTTCTACCAGTCTGTTAACATAAGATCTATAAAAACACATGTTGATAAATTTAAAAGGGATAGCAGTACAAAATGAATGTGAAAGTTTGAGTACCTGGCTAAAAGGCTTGGACTTGAAAAGCCAGTAACAGAATAGAAAAGCAAAGCAGCCTTGAAGTAGGCAGGTGTGCTAAGCAGCAGGTGTTCAGCTGACTTACTCTCAAGCAACTTGTGCATGAATTTGAGCCCACAGCTGTATATAAATTAATTTTTCAATCCACCTAATTAATAGCATACTCTTGAAGGCAAGAGTATACTAAACCGTGAGAGATGTGGCTGTGCCAAAAAGATGAGTAGCGCCCAACTTTTTTTAAATGAGGAGTCACCCATTTACTACAAGGAGAGCAAGTTGGGATTTCTGCTTGCAGAGACACAGTAGGAAGAAATGGAGCAACTGAGTGTGCCAGAACAATTCATCTGATGTACAGTCCACTCTCACAAACTGCAGGTGTAGAAATAGTGCATGTCCAGAGTGATAGAGAGAGCACTGAGAGATATGGAGGGAAACAGTGATACAGAGCAGCATGGAGAGATATGGAGGGAAATAAATAGATTTCTTACTGCCATGTAACTTGCCTTTCTTGTGTGCTGAGTCCCATTTCACAAAAAAAAAAAAAGGTAGTGACTCTGGAATTTTTTCACTTCAGAACTGGCACTATTTCAGCTCCTGGCTGCAGTTTAGAATAGGCGTGTTCTCAGCTGCTAAGATGTTGGTTCAGTCATTTCATCACAGACAGATTCCTTCCCCGTTTCTCTCCCCATGAAGAGGAGGCAGTGATAGCACTTGGAGGTCTGGCATGACGCCCCAAGATTCCACCTCCTACTTTTCCTTGATGTACTGAGTTTTACTTGGTTTTGGTTTTACAGTGTTCTCCAACCTGGAGCAAGAATTGCTTCAACAACTTTCAGATTAACTTTTGTGTGTCCATGATTAATGCTTGAGTAAATAATTAGCAGTATGTTTTCATTATCTGAACTAGCCTTCCCAACTCCCACTGTTTGCAATATCGAACAGTATAGCAGAGGTAGAGGCACAACCATTTTATCTATTCTGTTTTGTTCTTAACAAGTTTAATCCAGTGTATCCCTCTCACAGAAGAGGCAGTATTAACTCAAAGCCTTTTTTTTTTTGGCAAGAGTTAAGAGACAGTCTAAAAATGATCCTTAGTTTCCTTGAGCTCAGAAAAATCTAGATTTTTTAGAAGCCAAATTCAACTTTCAGAAGGTTAAATTATTACTCAGTGAAGGAGAGAAGGGATCAAATACAGCTTCAAGAATGAGGGTGATCAAACAAACAACAGAACCACCACAGCTGTAGCATGAGACCACAGACCACATTATCAGAACATTAGAGAATTCATTCACATGAAGTGATTAAAGTCCTTTCAACAGAAGAGTCCTTAAATTCAAAAACCAAACATGATGTTCCCAAATCTAGTCTTTGTCCTTATCCTTCCTTTTTATCCTGTGTCTTGTCTTATATCAGGATCCAACTCACACGCTTCCCTTCCTGGACTTATCTTTCACATCATTTGGAACTTGTATTTACTGACCACTTACACAAGCCAGCAATTTTTGTAAGTGTCCCCACACGTGCTTTTCTGAAACTATAAACCCATCATAGCCCTCCTGCTTCAGATCACCTTCAGTCCTGTGCCTTTACAAGACTCACTTTAAACAGAGGATATGTAGAGGATTATGTTAATCCCTGAATCTCAGTATTATCAGTTACAATGAGATATGCAAGCTGGAAAGCTTCTAAAACAGATTTTTTGTGAAGACAGGTGGAGCTGTCATACCTTTTCTTGCACTGATTTGACTTCTAGTCATTCCTATCCTCCCAAAGAACAAACTGCAGTGGTTCAGACCCCTGACTGCAGAGAGCTGGTATGCTCTTCAGGAAGAAAATTCCCGTGTCAAAAAGTCAAAAGAAATGATAAAAGGATAAGGAAAAATACGAATGCTCTGAAAGATGATAAAGTTATAAACACTTAGTAGCTTTACACACTATGGCCCAACAAAGGATCAAGTGTGCTCTTCCCAGCTCGCAGACATTATAGCTGTTACTTACATATTTGCTTCAGGGCATGTTAGTTGTTGTAATGCAGTACTGTGAGCCACACCTGACTGCTGCGTGCAAAAGACAAAACCAAGGAAAATCCCTCCCTTAAACATCAAAAGTTACCTTTAATGTCTGAGTGAGAACATCTGCTTAGTTAAGTTTTGCCCAGCTCTTTCTCTTCTAATTCTCTTAAGGAAATCTGTCAAAATTGTTGTATCCCTAAATAATTGAAGGATGAGACTCAACATTGGCCAATTTCTTTAGGACTTTTTCTCAATAGCTGGTCACCCCCTAAGTATTATCACTGCTAAATATCATCTAGGGCAATTTTATAATGGGTTTTATTGTTTCCATTATCTTCAGTGGTCTGCAAGCACTGTTGATACCACAGAAAAAAACTCCAACTCCCACCCCTTCTGGTGTTTTGCACTGTTGTCATAGTTTATAACAAATTCATAAGGGAATTCAGCACTAACAAACTGTGTGTGTTTATGTGTGTGTTTCTATCTGTGTAGGGAGGAAAAGCAATTTAGATGTGAAAGATAGTGTAAATGACTTGGCATTGTACACAAAAATATTTTCAACTTATCTGCCTGGAAATACGTCTTAAATAATATGATTCATTCTGAATGACTGATTATGGGAGTCCTACTCATAAATCCTAAACTTGATATTTTAAAATGAGATTTTCTTTTCATTTTTAAGCAATGAAAGTACTTCTCCATCTTGACATGATTTATCCTTTTTTTTTTTCTGGATGAACTAACTTAACAGGCCAAAACCTCTGGCTGCAAGGACCCATTACACAAAATCATCCTCTATTTACAGCATGCATTCTTTTCTTCCATATTGATCTTAAAGGAAAAAGATAAAAATATATATTTCTTAAACGTAACAGGTTGATTCCTTTAAGATTCTCATTCATTTCAATAAGTCACATACAAAAGGTATTATATATGAGTGCATACAGTAGCATGGAGATTTTTATAGCTTCCTGTAGTCCTTATCAGTTTGAGGAAGACAATGACTAATTTAACTTTTCTTTTCATACAATAGCCTGTGTGAAAGGAGTTGTTCTGGCCTGACTATTCCCATAGGATGTCTCTCATCACAGAGTGATTTCCACTCTCAATGCACGTCTCAAAAAGCTTTACATTTTACATGGATTTGGAGATACTTTTTTTCCTACAGAAAGCAAAATGTTACTCTCTAGAGCTATTCTGGAAAGATGCATAAAGGATGAGTTAAGCTTATACAGGTACATACTTGCATCAATTAAAAGTGTGCCCATGACTAAAGTACATGGACTCCTAGAACTCCCTGGTTTTATCAGCTCTACTTCTGAGCATCTGCTACTGTTACAGGAGTCTTTAATCAAACAGTTTATGGGAGCCAAGTGAGTTATATAAAATAATAAATCCCATCCTACCAAGAGCTGAAAAACTTGCCTCAAGAAATACTTTAAGAAACTCTGTACATATAGGTCACTACTTTATTAACAGAAAAAGCAAAGCACTGTGCCACTGAAGGCTGAATCCACATTTTCAAAATGAAATTTATTTTCCGGCAGTTCATAATTTGGCCATGAAAAATTCCTTCAGGCAGAGTTTCTACTATAGAGACTTGGCTCAAACATAGGTTCTGTCTGGAAGTCTAAGATCTGGTTCAGACATTAAGAAGATTAGCAAAAGTTACAGAAATAATACATTTCTCAACTGAAATTGCTAACAAAATCAGTTGCAGCAGGTAGGCAACTGATTAAATTGTTGCTGTGTGGTTTTTCCAGACTTTGTGCTTCATCAGGCAACTTTCACAGTCTCACACCTGTGAAATACTTTCATCTTGCAAATCACTGCGAACTAAACAAATCTTAGAAGTCCGGAAGTGAAATTGCTGTGATGCTGTACAATGATTAGAAAGCCTCTTCACCACTAAGATTTCACTCATTAAGTTACACTAGAAAAAGCCCCCAGCCTATTAACAAATAGTCTATTCATTTCATTTTGGATCTAATCAGTGTTGCTGCTTCTTTTACATGGCCTACAAACAGGAACATAGCTTCTCATGAACTTAAATAGTGAGCTATTTAAACCAAACAGAATGTTTCTTACTAAATTACCCTCCAAAATAAGCGGCAGGGATTAGACAGAAAATAAGAGACCTTGTAATAAAACCTGAGGCAACAGACCACAGGCTATTGTCACTATCTTCACTGCCTAAACATCTGACCTACCTGAACTTTGTTATCTAACACTCAGACATATTACCCTGAAATAAAAGTACCAGTTTTGCTGTTTATGGAATAAATTCCAGGATACCTTTATCAGTAAATTATTTAGAAATTAAGACAGACTGGGATATAAAAGATCTGAAGGCCAAAATAAAGTATAAAATTATTGACTCTGTATTACAGTGAAAATAGAACTTCCTTGCCAGTGCCCTGGCTTCTAACACTGGCTCCCTATGCTGTTTTAGAATGCAATCCAATTAATTTTAAGTGAAAAATGTTTAAGCAGTTCTTGAAACTCAGAAAAACTTCCCCCACTCCATTACTCTTTCAGCTTTATAGCTATCAACAGTATTTTCATGTGCTTTCCAAATTTTAATTGCATTTTGTCATATGAGGAATAAATTTTGTCCTTAGGCTAATCTCTCAAAGATCCATTAGCTTCAGTGGACACCCGTAACTAATATTACTAAACCAGAAAAAAACCCCCTCAAGCCACTCAACCGTCACTCAGTACACCTGAAAATAACAGTTATTGCTTCAGAATGCCACTGGCTAAAGTGAAGCTCTTCTTTTCCTAAAGCAATATTAAATCTTCTGGTTTTGCAACTTGAAACGCTGCTGCCACGCAAACCCAGACTAGTTTCTCTCACTCTAGCAGCTGTTATTGCCTGTGGAAAATGGTATAGATGAAGACGTGTAACTGTTCCTTCACCACAGTCACTCAACAGAACACATCCATCTCATCGTTTATTTGCATGAACAATCTGGTGGCTCCTGTGGTTGACATGAGCACAGTGAGGCAGAAAACAAAGGCCAGCATGATGCCGGAAAGTAGAAAGATTGCTTTCTGAGAACCGCTAAATTCTCTGGGGACTCCTTTCCCTTCTTTTAGATCTTCTCAAAGATAGAAAAATATTACTGTGTGATTATAACGTATCAATGCATAAACATTAGCTTGAAAACTAGATTGAAATAGTTCATGCTCATGTTAATCTCCAGGTGACACATTTTGTGTTGCAGTCACAATTTCCATGGGCTGGAGCGCTGGTGGCACCCTGTGGCTGGAAGGATGTGCCTGAAGGCTGCCTGCTGCTCCCTGCTGCTGCACAGCCCTCGCTCTTCCCCTGGCACTTACAGTGCTGCTGTGAATGAGAAGATAAAACACACGAAACAAACGCCCAGTTTCATTACACACTGATATGTCAAATATTCTACTTAGTCGTCTTTAACTGGATTTCCAAGGATACGAAGGATAGACCGTACTCCAAGAAATCCTGAGGCAGAGAGCACGCATGCCTGGGACAAACTGCAGGGATCAGGAGGAGTTCTGAGCCTGTGTCCCCACTGTGAGGTGCTGAGGTTCACCTGTACCACAGCCGGCACTGTTAGATTAACTTATGTGCCAGGGCATCCCAAATATTTCTGAAATACCAAACATTACTAATCTTGTCAAACAACATTCCTACTGGGTGTGGGTGGCAAGGAGGTGGCAGCAGGGCTGTGGGGCTGCCCCGAGCCACACACAGATGGTTCCAGACTTTTTATCCTGTGCCCCCAGCAGAACACAGCCCCCAGCAACCAGGGGAGTGGAAGCTGCCCCGGGAAAAGGCATCGAGGACAGGGCCTGACGCTGCCCTGTGATGAGGGAGAGATGAGGGAAGCAGCAATTTGGGAAAAGGAGTAGCTCCCCATTATATGGTTGCTGGCAAGAAGAAAGTAGAAGTGCAACTGAACTCATTTTAAAGCTGTGTGAATTAATATATCCCAGAATTTTTACTTTTCTCTCCTCTTAACAAGTGAATCAAGGTATAGTTTGTTGCCTTATGAGCAAAAAGTCACATCTCCTAACAATAGCATCTGATTATTACCTTCCTACGATTGTTCATCCTCAAGCTGTTGGATAAAAGTTACATGACAAGAATTTGGGACTGCAGAAGTGTGGGAACATTAAGGATAAACAAATACCTACTTTGCAACTGAAGAGAGAGCAGCTCATAAAAAGGAACTGTCTTGCTAACTCTGCAGGACAACTGAAACCACCCTCTTGCAGCTTGAGCATCCATTTAATGTGAGAAACAGAAGCCATCAGTCAGGGCAGACATCTTTCCTCCTTTTTTGGATGGATCTGGGAATGCTAGTGACAATGACAGTCAACTCATATACTAACTAAATCCCCCTGGCAATTAATTGAATCACCCACTAACTAAATCCACCCAGTAACCACCCAGTCAACTTATTTTTTCTCAGCTATAGGTAATAGAAGCAGCAGATCCTTGTCAGCAGCATTCTAAATATAGAAAGAGGGATCTGATTTGGAAAAAATCAGAAATGGAAGAGAAATAGTATTAAATTGTGTAAAGAAAAACAGCATTTTTAAGAAAAAGCAGAATAATCTTGCCTGTCTCAGCCTTTCAGATATTTGTCATGACATTTGTCTTTCATGTTCTGCTTGTACATTTTATTAACTATGGTTTCTGTATTGTCTATACTGGAGCATATTGTTTCATACTAGAAATAACTACATATTTTTATTCGTTTTTAGAAAAATCTTGCATTGATCAGCTATAGAATCAGTGGCTTCATTATGTGATTTTGCCTTTGTATTTTTAACCAGTTTTACCTTTTCCCACAACACCACGTGTCTGATGGATGAATGCCCACTGTGTACAACAGAAACTTTTTGCCTAAGCAAAGCCCCACCACGTTGCCTTCTATAAGTCAGCTCCACAGACAGCCTGGCTTTGTCTTCCCAAAGGGCCAAAACCTTTCCTTTGGCATGGAACAGTTTGCCAGGTGACAAGGTCATGTGCTTTGGCAATATGCTTGAATTCAGCCTTTTCTACCTGACAAGGTACAGTCTTGACAAGTATCACATGAGTGGAGTTTGGGAAAAAGCTGTTTCTCAATAGAACTCCCATGTGACAAAGCTTCAATATGTATAAAAGAGGATTTGATTACTAATGGCATCTTATGTCTAAGAAAGTAGGCAGACTATTAGGGAAGTATTAACAAATAGTGCATAAATACTGGCAATTTACCTCAATTTGATAGTGTGATCTTTTTAACAGATTAAAAGTTTCTGAATAATATTATTTCTTAAAGTAGAAGGCTAGGGAATTTTAAAACCTGAATACAAAACAAGAATATCAGATTCTTGCAAATATTACATGGAGGGACACTTGTTCTTTTATTGTTTCTGCAGGTATAAGGAAATTTGCAAATAATGACTTGGCAAATGTTTTGCAAAATAAATGTTGCTGAGAGTTTATAAATGCTGCTTTTTGCAAGTTCTGCTACTACTACTTACAGATAGTTCAGCTTTCTAGCTGATACTTCTGCATTACTGTTGGCCACACTGGAAAAAAGGAATGCAGTTGTCAACTACACAATTCCTTGATGGGAC
Source organism: Calyptomena viridis (assembly GCA_013390005.1). Lineage (NCBI taxonomy): Eukaryota > Metazoa > Chordata > Aves > Passeriformes > Eurylaimidae > Calyptomena > Calyptomena viridis. Next base: position 187,251 of record WEIV01011187.1, on the reverse strand, counting down.
ATCAAGAGCAGCCAAACATGTTAAAATGGCACAGAAGAGAAAACCCCAGACCAATACTTTATCAGCAGGGTCCTACACTCATGTTTGCCCAAATCAATGGCTGTCTTTGAAGTGTGACAATTTGATTTTCTCCCTTGCTTTAACCTTTTCATTAACATTTTTCTGAACTGTCCTTCTGCTGATATAAATCTCAGAAGCCTTAGCAAATTCCATAATGCATGTGAACTGAGATGAATATCTGAATTTAGAAAAGATCCCTTACGGAGGGCTCTCGATAAAACCCCGCATTGCATGCACACACACCAGTGTGAATATTGATTCACAGAAATCAAGTAAAGGACAGCACTACCAGGGACAGTCATGAGTGTTGAAATGTATCTCAGGAAATCCTTAGCTACCTACCCAGTGATTACACTTCCCATACTCATAGAATGACTTCTAAAATGTGACATTTCCAATACAACAACAACAATTATCAACACTACGTGCACCTCAATGGATGAGCTGGAATGAATTAGATTTAAATGAGCTTTAATAAACCATTTCTCACACTAATCTTTTCCTTTATTGCCCTGACTTGTTTCTTTCCACAGCAGGTCCAATGGATACATCCTTTCCTGATGGTCAATACCCAGCAGGACCTGCCCAGTAAGCTGTGCTGCAGTGTTGCTCATTAGCTCACAATACAGACAGCTGCTGCTCTGCTCCACAAACACCTTCCCCAGAAAACTATTTGATCAGTCTAATCTTGAAAAAAGACAGTGATAAAGTTTGTTAGCCAAGGGCTGATATCGGAGATCTGCTTCCACACAGAAACCGAGAGTGCAGCTGTCTCTGTTCGTTTTAAAGATATCACTCAAGTCATCTATTGGCTGTTTCTGTAATTTCCTCAGTGACAAGATGTTTGTACAGCCCTGGAATCTTACCTTAATGGCTACTGATAAAAAATTTCGAAGTTAAGCCTTTAACTGATGTAGTGCAATAGGAGTAAATAAAATACTGTAGCTGCAATAACAGCTCCACTACTTGAACTACACTTGACACAACAGGACCCTTCATCTTCGTTTTCCAATTTCTGTCTCCCATTCAGATTTGCCAATTTACTCTTCCCACTCCAGTGTTTTCTATTGTTGTTATTTTTTGTTTAAATAATCAAGTGTCAGAAACGTTGATGTATACTCTACATATCAGGCACAGGTGCAACCCACAGCTTCCCACAATATTCTACACTTGTATTGGAATTATACTACACCAAAAGAAATTAGCAGCAGAGAACAATGCTCTGTTACTATAATTGAAATTAAACTTCTGAGTAAAAAAGCCATGGTAAGCTTACAAAGTGAACTGAATCTCACGATGAAAGGTTGAAAAAACATGAGACACAAGCTAAAATTCTTTCCTTACTCTTAAAGGCAGTGCTCAGAAAAATGCAACAATCATATGACTCTGGAGATTCTTCCCACAGGGCAGTGAAAGATAAAAATTTATGCCAGTGCAAAGAATGTGTTCTGCACATATTATGGTATCACTTCTCAGAAGGCAGATGTGGGACTTGTATGTTGCTATGACCTGTGAATACCCAGGTTGAAATGTCAACTCCATTTTCCATTTCCAAGAAATGGTGGCTCTGTTTTAATGGACAAAACACCAGTTTAGTAGATATGATTGATCCAAAATTATTCTCCTCTATGAATGTCATTTCTGTAGCATACCTTTGGTACCCTTTGTTTTGATGCATGCACTGCTTTCCAGTGGATGTTCATCTGACCAGATCATCCTCAAAAAGAGAGCAAACTTTTGCTCATATGCAAGACAAAAGTTGTCGTCATAATTTGAAGCATCCACTGATTGCAGTGATATGTAGATTTCCCCTAACTTGGACTCCTACATTCTGGTCAAATGCAGTTAATTTCATTTTCAAACAACAAGTCAGTACTCGAAAGAACACTGAGTTTGAGTTCATATGGTTATATATGTTTTTATATATATATATAAAAATTTATGTGGTTATATATATATATTTATAGGTAATACATATTTATATATTACATGTGGTTATATATATTTAGCTTATGTGGTCATATATTCCACAGCATTGGCCCATTGCTGAGAAATGATATGTGAATTCATTTCTAATTAATTTTCCTTTACATAGCATATGTCACATTCATTGGTCACTGTCCAACTTAATAAATGCTTATCACTTTGCAGGAATTTCTTACGATTGCAATTCTAGAAACATCTGCCTGAACTATGCCAATAAATCCCTTGGCATTTTCTTGTAACACAGGTGTCTTAAAAGCCAGCTTCTCTCACAGCTATTTGGAGTTTTATTGATAATAGGCTATTTGGCTTGTTAAAGAGATAGAATAAAAGCACAGTTATACAAAACTGTTTAAAAAAAGGAAGGTGCTTCTTTACTCCCAAAGGCTGAAAATCAGTTTAAAAAAAAATCATTAATCAATCTCTTGTATATTCCTCAAAATGAAATTATTACTTCAGTTCAGACAATAAAACCAGGTATTTCAAGCAAAAAGGATAGTATAAAAAATGTCATAAAAATATTTCATGAGTTTTTGACTTAATTGTTTTCAGACTGTCAGTTACTAACACATTGACACATTAACCATATATACAAAATAGGCTTTTTCATGCATCTTAATTAAAAAAAAAAATTAATAAAAAAAGGGAGAGAGAGAGAGAGTTGTATAAACTGACAGATTCTTCCAGAACAACTAATGTAGAGAAGGATTTATAGAGGCCAATTTCAATGCAATTTATTTAGAAAGAAGCATTTGGAAGTGTCAGCACTGAAGATATCATATGTTTCACTTATCTCTCATAGCCTAAAGCATTAGTCTTGAAGCATTTTGGAATCTTTCCCCAGCATGTTTTCACTAACACCGAGAGAAAAAAACAACGGCAACAACGACAAAAAACCCACCCCAAACAAACAACAACAAAAAAAAAAGAAGAGAAAGAAAGAAAAATAGTGTCTAATGGGATGTAGGAGTGTTTGACCTGCCTGGTGATGCCTTGACTCCTTTTGTCAGTGTTTGCAGTTTGACATGATCCATAATAAATGGAAAAAAAGTTGTCTGTCACCTTCTGAATTGTCTCAGATACCATCGTCAGGAACTTAGTGTAATTTAGAGAGTTTGCTAAAGAACAATACTAAAATTATCAAAATAAGAGCTTGACACCAGCAAGAGAGACTAATTTTATTTAATACTCCTTGTAATTAAAATTGCAGTTTATAAGTCAGTTGAAATAGACTGGAAGATGGACATGACACCATAGACCAGAAAATCATTGCAGAATAGGACTACTATCAAGGATCTACTTAATTTAGGAGTACTCTCTCTTTAATCACACTCTGGTGTATATATTCAGGAATTATTAGTTTACATTTCTAAAATTCAGTGAGAAAAAGTGGTAAGGAAATGGTCTACACAACTGTTCATCCACCAGCCCTAAGGCACTGGCAGTGCAGTTCCATATGTTAATTCTGCGCTTGCTATTCCAGAAAAAATGACACTTAGGTTACTGTTTAGCAGTTCTACTTATGCATATACTAGTACTTATGACTGCAAAAGTTCATTTTTATTATTTTTCAGTTCTTAACAGTGATCTCTATGAGCCTTCAGCAAGTTTTCAAAGAGGCTTATCTAATTCAGGACACCCGATATGATTCAGAACCTTCCCACACCGGTTCTGTCGCTAAAGTCAAATTAGAATTTTAAGAACTCTCTCCACTGTCTTTTTGGTTTTAATAGCTGGCAATGAGCTCTGACTGTAGAAACCTCCCTGTAGCACACACCTTTGTCCTTCCAGATGTCCCTGTGTGAGACCAGCACTATTCAGAACATATGCAGAGCAAATGGTGACTCACACAGAACTGTTCCTGTTGTTGTGTTTCAATGACCTGCCAATAGATGTGGTGGACTCAGCATCCAAGATTTTACCCCCATCACCCAAGAATTTAGTCAGGCAGCCAGATGCTGCAGAGGCAAAATTGGTATTTTGATCAGTGATCAGTTACAGAAAAAAGAGGCTTCTGATTCTGAGCAAATTTACACCTGTTTTTCATTGCTATGTTGTGATAGTTTTTATTCAACTTTACTAGTCAAGGACCACAAATAAAGTATAAAGGAAAGGCAATATTGTTAAGCACAACATATTCCTTTCTTTACCATGGCATAAGATAAACTCATTCAGAGAAATAGTCGGGCTTATAGCACAAAACCTCATTTGGTAACAGATAAATACAAACATGTTTTAGAGAAGACCAAAGATTAATACAATGCATTTGAGTCCCCAGTCTTGTTTCCCAAGGTTAGAAGAACACTGAGAATACTTGCTGACAGATGAGGGTACAGGAATTATCTTGAAGGCACATAAACCGTATCTATAGCAGAAATACATGCTATACACTATTTTTGTGTTGCTCTATTTCATGCCAGCCTAAACTCATCATCAGAATGATGCACTACTGTTCTGAGTGCCAACGGCATTTGCATTTCCCCCCCCAAAGAATATGGGGTTATTCTGTACTACAAATTAGCACAAAATAGGACAATAAATGAGAATGAACTTAACTGCATTTTGAAAAAATTACTTTCTTTCCCCTGTCTTTAAGGAACTGAGCATTTTGTGAAGGAATCTCATTAGCCAAATAAATACAAATACATTTTAAAACATTAAAGAAGTTGGAAAAGGTTATATCATTTGGTCTTTTGAATGCTCAAGGGCCACAAGAGACTTTACACAACAGGTAAAAATTATACAACAGGTATAATTATTATCTTCAAAATTAGGCTGTAGATTGTTATGTAATAAGATTGATTGATAAATACTATCTAATTTTAATTCAATTAAATACTTCACTAGCTTGCATGAATGAGAGGCAAAATGTAACCAGGAAGAGATCTAGATTGTAACTATTTTTTCTGTGACATAACATTCATGACTATTCGCATGGTCTTGTAACCTTCAAAGTGAGCAGAATCTCATTTGCATATAAGGAATGGCAAAATTAAAAACCTGCTATAATTCAATAAAAGAGAAAAGGAAGATATTTGAAACTAGATCTAAAATGCCACAGCAAACCACTACAATGAAAATCAGTTGTAGTCTATATTTTGCTGTATGCAGTGGACAGGCAGCTAATTTCAGGTTTGTTGATGTTTAGTTTGTTTCTTTGATGTGTTTACTGTATGTAAAACTGTTTCAAAATGTTTGGCATTTATTATTTATTGACAATTCCTCTCATACAGAATGAAAGAGATTAAAATTATGTTGACCTGATATTTTCTTTCTTGCTTTACTTGCAATCCCAATATATATATATCTCCACATATGTGAATATGTACCATGTTGTGTAATTATTGTAAATGGATAACCTCTGATCCATTATTAAATTCTGTTTTGGCAAATGTGCTAGTGCATATTGGCATTGCTGAGGTAAACAACAATATCAACTACAGGGTACAGTACAAGAAGGTAACAAAACAGATTTTAAAATTACTAGATTGCTATTCACTAAAGATTTGGAATAAAAGAGAAAATTTTGATTAAACAAGGGATGGTCCTTAATAAGCCGTAGGATCTCAGAGTCCTAAACAGAAGCTGGTCTATTTATTTTCTTTTAATTTCTTTCCCTTCACTATACAACAGCAAATTCTTTGAAAAGTTAGAATTTTAAACCCAAGGATAATACTCGAACATTCTCACAGGAATTCAAATCAAATCTGAAAGAAATTTCCAGTTCTTCTACGTAACTGTAGTACTTTGCTACTCAGAAAATACTTTTAAGAGATTTGTCTTTAGCATTGACCCCATGAAGCAAAGGACATATTACCTGTTTAAAAATAGATGAGACACATAGAATAAAATAGTAATTTGCTCAAAGTTCAATAGAAGGAAGTGAAAACCAAAACAGAGGCTATTTGATAATTATTTAAGCCTTCAGAATAAAAGAGGACACTTCCTTGCAAGCCCAGAAAAGATGAAAAGTCTCTGATACAGTTCATCTGGGGTAATTTCCAACCTGTTTTTCATCTGCTTAATTCTATTTTAGATAAACACGGATTCCTGAGCACTTACCAAAACCAAATTGAAATTCTGGATGCTCATTCATTATTACCAAGTACCATATGTCTAATTTTATTTTTGGAATTGTCTTTGGCAATAACATACTCTGTCTGAAGCTCTGTGGCAAAGGCTCAAATCTAATGGTTCTGAAAAGAGATTTTATGGGGAGAAATTGTACTGCAGATACTCAATAGAATATTGAGCTTTGCATGGAGGCTGTTTTGTTGACCTGCAGGTCACTAAGAACAAGTAGAAGTGTGAAGAGATAAAGAATAAAAATCTTTACTATGACTCACACACAAAGGTAGAAGTAAAGAGGTTTGGTAGACAAACCTAATAATGTAATTTCCTCTGGTCTAGTAACTTCTGTTACCATTTTCTTCCAGAATTTGGCATATTTGGCTTTTTAAACTCTTTGCCCATTGAGTGTCATTATAAATACATACTTCTCTCAGGTTCACATTTAAAAGGCATATTTATCCACTTGGGCAGTTCCATCATTACAACTGTCTGCCTTGAGTGACCACAGAAATTTGTATGGCCTTGAGGCTTCTTTCTCCTCAGTCACTGAAGACACCAAAGCAGCTTTCACAGGGAACTTCTACTTTTTTCATCCATTTAACTCAGACTATCTCAAAGTGCTTTATTTTGTATACAGGTATCACTGGAACTTAATACCTGGTCCCTTTAAGAAGCCCTATATTTGTAGTTATGTAGTCACCAGGTAGAAATTACCTAGTTGATGTATTTATCCCACAATTGTTTCCTTCATTGTAATCATAATTCAGTCCCTGCAGAAAACTCTCATAGCACACAAATCCCTCTCCACCCTAGTGCTGCTATGTGGGGTAGAGGCTTTTATTTCACTTAAGCCATAATTAAAGGTGAGTGTTTGTGGAAAACCCTTATTGCTTACATAAATAAACTCAGCTCTTTTGAAAATCCACTGGGAGCTTTGCTGTACTGTTACACCCCCAGAAATCTTTGGAAAAAGCATCACGCTGTGCCCCAAGGCAAGGCTGCAACATTCCCTTGAACACAGACAGGAGGTTCCCTACGTAGCTGTAAAGAAATTACAGTTTTAGCTTTAGCTGCAGCACCACAGTGACAAGGTGCTGCCAGGAGTCACTACAGAGCTCTGCAGAGCACTGTGCTGCCATGAAAATACTCTGCAGTGCACTGTGCTGGGAAAATACATCTCCAAATGTGGCAACATTCTGGTTAATTGTCAGAATTACGAACTGTTTGGCAAAACATCCTGTTCTGTTCACTGCAGGTTAGAATTTTTTCAAATAATTCCGAAGAAAACCTACTATTTCTCATATTATGGAAGGAGTTAAAAAAATTATCATCCACTATCTGAACTTTGAGCTATGATAAGACTTTACTTTTTCTTTTGCTACTGTATCTTATTTTTAATGTGAAATCAGAGGCGTACTGTAATAATTGTAGAATAGAGTCAGTGTTAAATCCAATACAAAACATCAATGTTTAAAAAGTAAAACCATCCAAATTCAAGTGAATACTTATGTATCTTTTATTTGTGAACATCTCATTTATGACCATAGCTCAACATTAAAGGATTCTTTGTCAGTGAACTTCACTTTCCATTTTCTCACCCTAGTACAGTTTGAAATGCCTTTCATAGGAGCTACTGCAGTAAAACTTTGCTATTTCAGTAAAGATTTTTTTTTTAATTAAAATNNAATTAAAATTAAATAAAACCTCAAGTTAGCTACAAGTTAGGCTACAAATACACCACAGTGCTATCAAGATAAAGCAAAAAAAACAGCCCTGGATTCTTGGATGCACAAAAACTTTTCCCAAATGAAGGAATCATTTAAGCAGATACTGTGTACTTACACATGTGAGACACGATGGTGAGGAGAAATAGGACACATATAAGCTTATTTTGTTTAGTAGAGCCTCCAAAAACTATAAGAATGTAAGCAAATGTACACCACCCAGTAGGACTTGTTTGTTATTCAACACTAATATGACATTAAAACAGCAGAGAAGCAGTACATGAGTTGCTACAGATTAACCTACTGATTGACTATATCCATCAAGCACCAGTCAGCCAACACCACTTAAGTAGTAAAAATCATAGATAATATTGAGAGAAGAAACAAAGTGACAGCACATCCCCTAACCTTTTTTTAAATGGCACTAAATAGGAATAGGAAATTAAAAAATGTTTAGCACCCAATAAGCACTAAAGAACAGGTTGAAGGTTAAATACACGCATGAGGCTGCAGGAGTCAAAAAGATAAAATTGAGAAGAGGATATGGGACAACAGTGTGGCAAAGGTGCCAAGTACCAGAGTGGAGAAGGAACAGGCAAAATGCCCAAGCAATGACTGGGGACTTGAGGACTCCCAAGCAGAGAGTAGTTTACAGCCTATTTAAGTTATGCTCTTGACAAATACTTTTCCAGACAATACACTGAAAATTATGACCGTGTACATGCTATTCTCCAACATATTGACTATTTTGATTTTGAGGACCACCTAAAATATTTTAAAATTAACATGAAAGTGGAAAATTCAAAGAAATCTCAGAGCGGGACTGGTAAAAGACAACTGTCAAATCGCCTCTTTGACAACAGTGCAGACTTTTTGGCAAAGTCTAGATCAGCTCTGCTTAAGAACCTTCCAGACCTTGACTACAGAGTAGAAGGAGGGGATTACAAGCAGGAAATGCACCACAGAAGTTAAACTGGGTAGGGACTTGTCACAGCGGTTAGAAACAAGAAATACTTTTAGTAATACCTGACATGTTGCACACAGGAAGGAAGATGAAAGGGACATTGCTCTCAAATCCAGATTCAGCACAGTGGGGTCATGAGTGCTCTCCTGTTTCACTGCTGCTTCATTAGTGAGTCAAAGAAATACCCAATTCTGTATGACTTGCATTACTAATAGAGTTATTTTAAATTTTTCTGTGTTTATTTCTTCATTCCCTTTTATCTCTTTATGCTCTCACAGTTTAGATAAATCATTGCTCATGAAGACTGAAGTAGATTGAAGTCTTTTCTAACTGCTTCACTTTCCATGCTGGTTGTTTAGCTGACTCAAGGAAAAACAATAGCTTCTATCAACAAATACTGATTTTTCTTCAACACAAATGTTACACCAGGTGATACTGTTTACATTAGATAGTTACCATATAGGATTAAAGATATTATAAAAATGTTCAAAACAAAATTGTTGTACTAGTTACATAAAGTTGATCATGCCGTGGTTTCTGAATGCTTGGAGCTTTTTTCTGCACAGAGTCTTATGCTGTAACTTAGCCACAAAAGTGATATTCAAGTAATTTCAAGAGCATGATGCAATCTTTTGAAAACAAGGACCATGAAAATCCTTGCTGAAATAATAGACTTTTCACCGAATATTAAGGAGAATATTTCTGCAAAACAAGATGGAACAGAAAAATGGATACTTTTGTAAGGCACAGCAAAATATTTTACTCCAAGCATATTGAAATAGTTTTCCACTTCAAAAGCCAATGTTTGTTTCCTCATGCAAGCATTTGCTTCTCTTCCTGGGCATTAAGAAAAAGGTGGCTGTGTCCCACAACATTTACAGGACATGACTTGGGAATCCCTTAGTCTCAGCCATTCCTTTCAGCAATTTATAAGTCACAAGTGACAGTTGAGCAGCATAAACATTTCCTAGACCATTCTGCATACAAGTCTTCTTCCTGCTTAATTCTTCATATATATGTGCATATACATATAAAGTATCTTCATATAAAAAGCCCCTAAGATGCACTTTCAAGAGCTCCCATATCACCCATTTACTCTATTTGCAGAAGCATTCTGATTTTGATCAAGCAAACAGTTTATTAGTTAATAGTTAATTAAATACTCACTGAATTTATCAGATATGTAATTAAGGGGATATTAAAATGTGCATTATAGATATGACAACTGTGATGGCTGTCATGGGAGACTCTGTCATCATAGTATCCCCACTGATGCTGTGCTTCCTAAACAACTGCATTTCCTCCAAGAGAAGCTGCTGTTGCCTCTTCATCCTCAAACTATTTGCACCTGCCCATATCAAGGCAATTAATCCCTACCATCATCCCATGGCTAAAACAATGCCTCGAAGGGAAAACTCCTGTATTACTGTGGCATGGTGTGCACCTCAGTTATGAAATCGTATTTTTTAGCCTTCCCTAGGTAATGAAATACCTTTAGCTTGGAATATTCACTACCTATAGAAATACGTGGGCTGCACGAAAGTCACCTGAAACAGTGGCAGGCTTGTCAGATTTGCCTCACCTGAACCAGCACTGCAGACATACCTTTATAGGACTCTTAGTAATTAAAAATAATATGAAAATAATCTGTTCCTCCACAACGGGTTTCTCAAGTTCAGACAGGTAAAAGGGGCAAAACAATTGACAGACAGGAGTTCACTATCCTTTATGGACTGGCAGACACGACTCCATAAACAGCAAGAAATAAAAATACTGAGAGAATTAAAAGTTGACCCAGAGTTAGTTAAGACAAAAGGTGGAAAAGCAGTTTCTCCCTTGACTGCAAAACATATAAAGGAATTCACATTCCTTTTGTTTATTTGATGAAGCTGAACTCTCTCAGCTCCTCATCCTCCTCGGATGCTGCAATCCACGCTCCTTCAGTTTATCATCTCCTTGGACTCCCCCCTTCTAAGCAGAAGAGGTGCTGGCTGGCAGAGTTATGAGGAAAACCAGTCTCTGTGTGGTGGAGCCCTGGTAGAACTGTGGGGAAAACAGAGTGACTCACATTGAGTCTTCCTCTAATGAAATCATTTAAATAAGTTTGGTTTCCCTTTTATTAAACAGGAGAAGATCAATAATGGTTGATCACAATTCCTATCCATTGTGCTATTTCTAGAATGAACCAGTGCATCTGAACTTCAAGGCAAAGCTAAGAATACCAAATGTGTTAAACACAAACCAAAGTTTTAGCACCAAGTAAGTTTCAATAAAAGGGCATTTCATTTCATTGCTGCTTTTTAATTGACACTACTGCTACTCTTTAAAGTAGTCTTAAAACATAGACAAAAAACAGTTGCTAAAAAAATAGATAGGGCAGTATGGGTCAATAACATGTACTGATCACCTTTAAATAAAAATCCACAACCATATTAATTAAGAAAAAAAACTGGCTTCTTCCCTTTTCCTGGCATGGATTTGTACAGTTTCTTGACCATTCCCCTTTCCCTAATGTATCCTGATGTAATTTAATAATTCTGCCATTACACAAAGCCTGACTATTTGAGACAGCATCTGAGGACTGGAAGACAGAGATTCCAGTAACATTGGATTATCTAGGAAAGAAACAATACATGATGTTCTTTCGTCTCCCTGCTTGAGTTCTAAGAAGAGATGACAGATTACCAGATGGTAGGATTGCTACTTAGCAATCTTAACAATATTCAAACAATTCCCCTTTGTGACCTTTTTGCCCTTTCAGAAACACCTGAATTGACAAGCTCTGAAGGTAGGAATGAAACCTTCAGAAGTCTGAAGAAAGTTGAAGTGTATGACAGTTCCCTATGTTGTCCTACTAGCAGGGCTACAGACAAAGAGAGGAAAATAGTCTCAGATCTCACAGAATCGACTGCCCACACACACACTCACTCACTCATCTGTAGTTTTCTCTCAAAAAATGTGAGCAAAGGTTATACACATAAATATAGAACAGGAGGAGATGGCTTAATCCAATCACAGGAGCACTTTGCCTAAAGAATGGCAGAAATAGAAATGTAATGATGCGAGGAGATTGCTCACCTCAGTAGGAGGTGTCTCTTGCAAGTGATAAAGTTGAATTTAATCTGAAAAGATTTCTTAGTATTCTACTGCACTCCTTTCTGACTTTCTTACAGAATGATATTCCTGAGGCATTACCATACATAATGTATAAATGATCTCTGCTTAGTATTACATTTATTGCAATATGAAGTATTTTAAAAGTTCATCAAATGCTTCCTCATGGTGCCATACTGGGACAAATTTTAAAATATAGGTCCCCTAGGTGACTGTAGAAGAACTTCTGCTGTGCATACAGATGAAGGCTTAGAAGAAACTGCCAACATAACCTAAATCTTCACAAATGCAGAAAAATCTTTACTTTTATCTTACTTATAGGCTCAAGTTACAATACTTGTATCTGCCCCCACCACACTGTGGCATTTAAAACTCAATCCCACAGAAAGGAATTTGAAGGAGATTTGGTTCTGAACATTTTCTTAGGAAAATTTTGAGTTTTAATATGACTTCCATCCAAATTATCTGTGGAAAGTTTTCCAGCTTTCAGAGTGGACCTACTTTCAAACGATCCTTTAGTATTTTGTTATTGACATAAACCAGAAAGGTTCACTTTGATTTCAATCCTTGGTTCAAACAACAAATATAAAGCACAGTGCATAGGACAGCAGTTATTTAAATTTTCCTCTTCCTAACAAAATAAAATTAGCAATGCCTTGATAAGAGCAGCCTCTAAATACAAATTATGCTTATGCATGCAGAAGAATACTTATTGCTAAAACTTCTCATGAGCATTGTGGGTCTCTACCAACACTGCTATTAAGATTTTTGTCCTCCCAATATAACAGCAAACCCATTCCACTGTAGAAAATTCCCCAGCACAACACATTAAGAATGTGACTGTTTCTTACATTAATAAAACATTTGCGTGACACATTCTTTTCATCTACTCAAAACCAGTTTCTAATTTATTTTCATGTACAGTGAAAATTCAGTCACAGTGGGGCATGAACTTATTATGTGCAAACAATCCAGATACTCTCACTCAGCACAACTCCCTCTGATGTAAGTGGAATTTTTGACCAAGTGAGAAGTAACAACAAAATTATTCTCTGTTAAATTTTTAGGTTTATATTTTAGACACCAGGGTAAAAGAGATGACAGAAAGCACTCCATCTTGCCAAGTGCTGATTAAGGAGAATTTTGAACATGATATTACACCTGAAACAGAAGATTTGGAAGAGACTGCCTTGATTATGAGTTCTCTCTACTGTCATAAATAATTAAATCATGCAATCCCTTTCTTAAACTAATCAAGCTCCTCCTAAAAACCAGTTGGGCTCTTTCCTCCCTACTAAAAGGCTGTTTCAGAACCTCATTTGTCTGATGACTATAAACCATGCTCTGATTTCCAGCCTCAATATACTCTGGGAAAGTTTCAATGTATTTGTTCCTTAGTTTAAACACTTGTTCTTGCTTAGTGTTGATTTTCCTGACAGTAACCTTCACTTTCACTTCCAGTTGCTAGTCCAAGCAAGTTAAGACTCTTAGTGTCCCCCTATTGTGGAAAGCTGACCATTAGTGAGACAGAAACTGGAGCTCTGGCTGTAGTGTCCTGGCTGGGCATACTGGAGAATTGTGTCATACATTAAACTCTTTATCATCTCAACCAAGGAGCCCCAAGTAGAAATACAAAGTAGAAATCTACCTCTGATAAGCTCCGGAGTCAAAACACCTCTTTTTAACAATATGCCACACATTGCCCATTATGCAATTCTGGACATATGGGAAAACCACACCTTTAAAAAATTAAATTACTTTCAGAAAATTGAAAATATATTTATACTTAGTAATTTATACTACAGCGCAAAAATTATTGTGAAAAATAAGCATGGACAGGTATTAATAACACACATACACATTTTTAAATATAGAAGAAAATCTAAAATTTTCATGTTAGAAGTAATTATGTGAATTCTTCTATAAATTAATACACAGAAAATGAGTTCCAGCATTTCCCAATAAGGAATGTGACAGTGCAAGGGGAGGGAAGTGGTGATGTGAATACATCAGCACCAGCAAGACAAGAATGGGTTTTGAATAAGAAAGAAAGAGATACTTGAAGTACAGGAAATGCTCTACCATTCCAAACATGAGAAGCAGCAATGAGAAACAAACACAGATGAGCCTGTGAGGGTGAGATACAGAAATAAGGCAGGAGTACAGTGGAAGCAGTAGAGGTCAGAAATAACAATTCAGGCAACGGTGGAATTTCATTTAAAAAGGGCTTGGGGTGATTGAATTTTATCCAAAAAGATGGGTAAAAAAATCAATGTAGGAAATAACTACAATTGTTTTTGAATACCTGCTGAGATCTAAAATTAGCTTCCATTCACTACAGAATATTGCTGTTCACCACCGAAAAAAAAAATTCACCTTGGTAGGGAAAAACATATCAGACAAGGTTAACTCCTTTATTTTATCTGCCTGACATGCTTTCCAAATTCATCAAAGAAACAGTTAATGATCTGCCTTTAGAAACATACAACATCCAGAGGAATATCACTGGAGCCAGATTTTGCCCTTATTGCTAGTCTGTTGAAATTATTCTTCAAAAGGCACAGTTTAATCCAAACTAAACTGTTTCCCAAGGAACATATCAGATCTTCGATGAACAGGAGCTAAGCATATAAGAGGGTCACAGAGATGCCACTCACAATAACCTACAGCCCAGCAGTGACACAAGTTACCGGTTGCTGAGCAAAGTCCAACATTTTCTAACCAACATTCTCATGCATCTTTATTGCCAGATTCAGTCCTCCTGCAGGATGGCAAAGCTTACACCCACAAAGCTGAAGTTTCTGAGGCTAGAAAAGTACATCTGAACTGTCTGCTGGGAACAACTCGTCCTCCACATCAACCTCCCTGCAACGACAGGGGATTGTGAAGGAAAATTTTAGCTGGCCCTGAGAGCATGGAGAGCAACAGTAAGGAAAATTGCACACCTACAATGAAATCTGTGTTCTGGCCCTATCTGATGTGTTGTTACAGACAGAGCCCCACAGACCTCAGGAGTGTTGTGATCATCTTGAGAATTCTGTCTTTTACGTGTGTCTCAGTGTTTGTCACAAAAAGAAGAACAGAAGAAAAAAAATCTCGTCAGTTCAGGACTATTCCCCCCAGCATTTCAAGCAGTTTCATAACATCAGCAAACTGTTTGCCACTCAATCTTTATCCACCCAAATTCAGACCTTGAGACTATTCCTTAAGAGTATTCCATCTACATAAAGGAAAAACGTGTGCATTTTTACTGAAAAGGCTGCTTATTTAAAGTTACTGTACTATTTACCAATACAAGTTTCATTTTCTCCTATGAATTACTTAGTTTTTCCAGATCTGCCAGCTTTCAGTTGTTTAATTACTCTGTACTTTACTTTTTAAAGAAATTTCTGATAGAAGCAGCAACACTTCTTTTATCTGTATCACAAACTTGAGGCTTTTCAGGCTTGAGAAAAGAGTATTGGCAGGGAGAGATAATAGTTAACACCTATTTGAAAGCTACTGCAGGAACATGGGTAAGAAATTGTTCTCCCCTGTCCACAGACATGGGATGACTTTATGAAGGACAAAACCTTTAGATCAGACACCAGAAAAACTTTCCAGTTAAACCACTGAACTCGATTGCTACACCTTTGTTGCTATGGATTTTTGTAGTTGGACAAGCATCACTCAGGGGGGTGTGCTGGGGACAGGCCGTCCTGCCCACAGGCAGAGGGGCAGAGCAAGGTGAGCTCTCCAGGTCACTTGCCACTCTCTCTGCTCTGTAAATTCTGCTGTTTCAAGGAGGGTATTTACATACACAGCAAGTTGAAGCAGATAGTGGCCATACAGACCTAGTAATTTTTCATGACAATGAAGAGATAATGGAAATATCTCCCGGATCAATATCTACTTTCTCCAGAAGCAGTGTTGGATGTCTGACTTTTAAGGTTCTTTTCTTTAGGGACAGTAATGAAAACCTCCATTGACTTTACTGTATATTCCCATTTTAGGACACCCAGAGAGAATTCCCCTGTTTTCAAGGGCTCTGAAACCACAGGTCCATATCATGTTCTTCTCCTTTAGAAAGGCCTGCAACAACATTATATACTGTGCTGTTCTTAGTCAGGAAAAGTTACTTTAAATGCTAATAAGCAGACTTAATTTCTAAATATTGATTGGTGAACTATTATTCTTTTTATTTTCTAAGTGATAAACCGAAGTTATTTCAAAGTAAAATAAGCATTTGAATCACCTTTTAAAATTGCAATTCCCCAACTCTAAAGACTGATATGTGTATTTTTATAAATAAATAGTGAGATAATACAGTGTTGTATACGTGTTGTCATTACTTCTAGTAATAAGGCAAACAGACCGAGTGCAATAAAAGATGTATTGAACAACTTAACCTACTTGGATTGTGATCCTTTTGTGCTCAGTTTAGTACAAAAACATAGTGTCAGTTCATTTGCTGTGGTTGAGTAATTGAAGAATGGACAAGGAGACTTTATACAGAAGCAAAAGCAATGCAAGTTTGGCAAAATAACCTACATCTAAAATTACATCTCTGTAAATCACTTTCAGCATTGAAAACGAAAACAAACCCAGTGTGAATTATTATACAGAGTGCAACCTTGCTAGCTGTAATTCCAAGAAATACTGTTTGGAAGCCTTACTTAAACAGTACACCACAGATCATACTCGTGGGATAATTTTATGCCCAAGTTAACAACTGCACACGTGGTCTAAAGAATTAATCTAGAATTAATTAAAGAATTAATCTAGAAATTCCTTAGCAGAAAGGGTTTGGCTTCCCAGCAGTCTTTAAGTTTTAATATGGGACAGACAAAGAGGAAGTTTTTATTAGGAAAAGAACAACCTGGTAATGCGTCCCTGAGGAAGGCATTCTGGCCTATCAGCCTCCAGGTGCCTGCTTCTAAAAGTCAGTTCTTTGAGTGCTGAGCACATTCAGCCCTTCACCATCATGTACTTAGGATAAGCAATATTAGGACACACCAACTACCATTGCACAAAGGCCTGTCCTGCTTATGCAGCCCCGCAGGAGGAATTGCTTTCCAAAGAAGGAATTAGCAAAAGACAAGGAGGATGACAAAATATCACCTATCATTGCCTTCTTTTCATCACTAGTGACTAAACTGAAAATCACATCCCCACTGACAGCAAAATTTTGACAACTGCAGTCAAGACTGATGAGATGAATTAAATGCAAAGATATGCTATGGTATGCCTGGCTTCAAAGGTACCACTTCATTTTAAGCACCGGGGATTGCTTGAAGAACTCTGTCCTCCTGCCTTACACAACACCGAAGGGAGCGTTCGCCTTGCACAGAGTTCTCACCCCATATTTTAAAAGTTAGTAATTCCTGCTGGCCAACATCTTTCATTTCACTGTCTCAGGAGATTCTATGTGCTATAAAAGCATAATGGCTTGTGACAGAACCACTCAGCGTTGCGTCGTGTCTCTCTCCCTGTAACAATTTGGCTCGTGGTATTTCCCTGACCTGATTGCTTCCTGTTTGTAGCAGCTAAGTATCCCCAAAAGCAAATGACATTTCGCACCTCGTATTTTTTCACCAGTCAGGGGAATATGAGCTGCAGAGGAAAATCACATGAACACCAAATGTTACATGGGCCAGATAGCCCTCTGAAATGACAGGATCAGTCAGCAGCACAGCGTGGTCCAGGAGATCTGCTTCTGTCCCTCGCCCTGGCAGCAGAGCCCAATTCGTTCTCCTGTCTTTCTAACAATAAACAGTTTATCATTTTGCCCCTGATTTATCCAGTTCCACTGTGAATGCCGTGTTCCTGAAACAATTTCCACTTTTAAAATACCCTTTCTGCACACACATTCTGTAATTACCCAATTATTCACCACAAAATAGGAGAAAATCTGTAACACTGAAGAGAAGACCAACCTACAGGTCTAGTGTGGGGAACCAGCTTTCCCTGTAATTCAAGTGCAGCTGTTGAGAATAAAGTACATATGGTCATTTTTTTAATGGAACATGGTAAGTCTGAATTTCTTCCCAATTGCATTCCAACAGTTATGGATTCATTTCTTGTCATTTGCTGTGCTCTTTTGCAATTTCTGACAGAAAAATTATATATTTGAAATGGAATGCCTCATGTATTCTGTAGATTACCACTGTGAGCAGCACTGCCTTGACCTTTTCAGTATGCTGTAATTTCATTTGCTGCCAGGGCTATTTAGGTTATTCTCTTCTGTCTCAGGCTCTCTAAACTGCAGGTAACAGACAAGAATGGCCAACCAGCCAAACAAAAAAATATTTAAAATTAAAGTTCAAAGTCCAATAAAAAAGATCACTACACTTCACAACAGGAACCCTGTGCTGAAAAGATGCTTCATCCCAGCATTGCAGTTGATTCTGAACACAGTGACTGATACCAGGTAAATCTGTTCATCCTGCAAAACTCATCATGACCATGGTATGCAAGACATGACTAACCCCTTTCAGCTACAGCACTAAAACACAGCCATCATCCACTTTGAAATACTAAAATGTCTCTAGGAAGAGTCACAACCTTGTCTCTTTTGGGGCTTAGGATCTTTCCCTACTTCAAATGACTCACAACGGAATCTGTCCACACTATTGATTCAGTTTCTTTTTCAGAACAGTGTCATGTTAAGACAGGAGAGATTTCTTGATATAAAGAAGAAAAAACCAAATCAAACAACAAAAAACAAAACACACAAAAAAACTCAAAATCAAACAAAAAAACCCCAAACAAAATACCAAACAAACCCAAAAATCTCAAAGGAAAGGCAGTATTACTGTCTAAATACAAATATTTATGAAAATTAAAGAACTTGAAGGTACATAGCATATATCCATGCTTTGTGATTTGATCTTTAGGTTGCTGTTATTTTTTAAATGGATCTCATATCAGAAATGACATATTTGATATTTCCAGAGTATTAGCTTTGCCCTTCCTTTCTACTGAATAAGTAAATTATTTTCTCTTGTCACCTTTAAGTACATTATTAACCATACCATTCGTCATCTTTACAATTCTCTGTAAAGTTTAGAATATTAACATGGTTATATAAGACAAGCACATCATTTCTAATATTGTTAAATGTATGAATGCTTATTCATTCTACACATTGCAGCAGATGCTCAATTATTATTTTAGAAAATACATGTTCTTTCTATACAGGATAAAGGCCTGAAAGGTAGCATAAAACATCATGAGTCTCTAGGCAGCAGGTGCTTGGTTCAGTATATCAGCATTTAGAAATAGTAATAAGAACAAAGGCAGTTCAATGCCTTCAGTTCCTATTTTACCTTTAAAGCAAGGCTCAATACATCACTTCTCTAGGGAGTAAGGAAAGATATATGCTGTGAATAAGTGGAAAATGTATTTATAAAAGAATGTTCACTCTTTCTGTGGAACATAATTCATTATACCTTGTTTTCACTTCTTGCATCATTTACATATGATTTTACAGCACTTCTCTTTACTGTGAATGTATTGTCTGCACATCTGTAGCACAGGGCAAATACACAAGTACTTTGCAGACAATGCAGAAGATGGAAAAGGAGTGTCTTGAGCAAGACAGTCAGTGGCCTCTACCCAGAAGTTAGAAGGGAGCAACAAGCAGAGCAAGAGAAAATAGAAGGGGAACACTTCCAAAACCAACCAAGCTGGGATATTGATTTGTAAGCAGATGACAGAGAATCTGAAAACGAAATGAAGTGTTGAAAACCTATTTTGTTCATTCCTGAGTGTGTCACAAAATTCTCTACATTTACTAAAGTATCGTCTTTTGCCATAGTTTTATCAGTCACCACTTTACAAAGAGGTAAAGAGGAAAATAGGAAACATAACATCTATTTTAATTTACAGCACTGAAACAAGTGTTTGCTCTTCTGACAAGCAGATAGGTTATAACAACTCTTCTGCCACATATACAGTTATTTCTTGATAACTTTATGTTTGCTTATTCAATAGAATTATTTATTTCTGATAGAGGTCCTCTGGGAATTCATGGAACTACTTGCAAATTTGTATGAACCTGCCCCAAAGAAAAAGTGCTCTTGGTGTCCTCCAATTCATATTTAATGAGGCTGTGGTAAATAAATGAGGCATGAGGAAAGGAGCCAGAACTTCTGCAGTTGGTAAACTGATTTTCATGGCTGTGCTTTTGTGGAAACTCAAAATCAAACAAATTTTTCAACACTTGCTGAAACTTTTCAGAATTTACCAACTCTTACAGCATTTTTCTGAAAGTACAGATTTAGGTTTGGTCCCTGCACAACTTCAATTCTTCTCTGCTAGTGCAGCCTGTCCCATAGGCAGATCATATGGTTGCCTAGAGCACAGATGGGAAGAACATTTATTCCACTTGAGAAGACTGTGTTGGTGGTTTTTTTTATTTTATAAAATTGGAAACCAAGGATTTTATGTAATTGTACTGATATCACATGGTAAGATCATTGAATGATTCTATTAACTTCATTTAGTTAATAATTCAGGGCAATAATTAATGTTAGCTGAAACATCTTATTATTGCCTGTTTTTTTGAGTCAAGAAAATACACCTCAGTCACGCACCTTCTAAAACAGCCCCGAGAGCACTCCTGCATGTAAAGGCAAGTGGTAATGGATGAGCTGTTTTCATGCCCACTGCTACAGACAGCTCTGAAATCCAGCCCAGCATATGCCCTCTGTCAGCCTCTTACCTGAGGCACAAACAGCTAAACCCAGCTGTAGCTCTAACTCATTGCATTAATTGGCTAAAACAGCTATGTGAGCTCTTCCTGGTTAATCCTGTTAACAGATCAATGTCTCTGTATTAGAACTCATTCTTACCACCAAATGCAGAGCTAAGATCCCGTTTCCATCAGCAACCAACAAAATGTTTACCACAAACTGGGCACAGAACACCAGTAAGGGAATCACAAAACTAAGAGCTTTTACCTTTAGATGAGTCCAGAGGAGAAGAGTATGATCTTCTCTGAACTAGAATTTCAGCATGTTTCTTCTGTGATCCACATTTTTGTAGCTCACCTGAGACCAATACAACTTATGTAAAATATGTTTAAATTACAATAAGTGCTAGCTCATATTTTATACCTGCTGTGCTCTGTGCTGCTTAAGTATCTCTGCTTCCCACTTACACTATTCACACCAAGCAAGTTCAGATTCTCTCATTTCCCTCCTAATAATCAGACACCACTTTGAAGAGGTCAGCCATAACAACTACTTCACCTCCAGGAGCACTTCTGCAAGGGGTTCTGGTGTTTGCACCACAACATTTCAATTGAACAGTCAGACCAATCTAACCCATCTGACTCTCAAAGACCTCCTCAAAGCAATATTAAACAACTGAATACTAATTTATTCACAGACACTAAGTGCCTTAGATGTAAATCACCTCAACTCAAGTTGCAAAAGTTCAGCAGTTCTGGAAATTGGGTTCAGCTTCTTATTAGCTGATGAGTAACAGATTAATGTATTAAGGTGGCAGAGTCAGGTTTTGCTGGTCTCAGGAAAATTGGTAGCAAATAACAAATCAAACTGCCTTCCCAGCATACACTCTTAATTACACTGTGCTGGCCATCAAGTACTCCACTTCATGATGTGACTGAGACACAGAAGCTGGATACAGATGTGACCTGGTGTATAAAACTGGTGAGTGGTTACTGTGTTCTACACATTGATTTGCTGAACTAGAAAAACAGATTAGAGAAAAAGAAAAACAAAAAAGAGGAAAACAAAGAAAGAGTAATAACTCCTTTCTGAGTTACCAAGAACTCTTGAAAATTCTCTCTCAAATGATGCAAAGAAAACTGCAGGCTACACATCTCTCCCAAGAACTGCAGCTAATTTGACAAAACCCTAGACACAGGGTTCCTTTGAGGCCATATGGACTAAAACAATAATGGACTATTTCTGTGGAGAAAAGTGTTTAAAGAAAGAAATGATGAACTTTCATTTTCCACACCAGTTCAAGATCCAATATCATCTAATGAAACAATTCAAGTTGCAAAGAGCAAAATCTCAAAACTATTTGGCTTATTCTCATCTAAAGAAATCTTGAGTGAGAAAGGAAGGATCAGTCAGCAAATAGACCATGAATTTGCCAAGCTACGTGGAAAATAAACAGAGAAGTAACATTGGATATTTTTGAAGTGTCTCAGTTCAGAGAAACAATCACTTGATTTGCACTGCCATTGGTAAAATGAGACACCAGTGAGCGTGGCATGGTCCTGAAGAAGACTAGTAATCATCAGAACAAAATAGCCAGATCTTAAGATGGTTATAATGCTTCAAAACATCCCGAGAGACTCTCCCTGCTATATCAGAAGTTAAACACTTCATAGGATGTTGAGACCTCTTGAGGATTCATATATCAGTGTGTGTGTCACTATTTCTATAGCTATTTAGCCATGTTGTCTCTGGGGATACAACTGCCAAACATCTATGGAACATGAGAAACACAGCAATCTAAAAAATGAGAAACTGACTCTTTTCTTCCTTCCTAAAAATCAGTAAGGTACATTCGGGGCCCTGAACCACTGTCTCTGTCAGGAGAACAGCAATTCCTTCCCAGTGTGTTCCAAACACAGATGACAGTGATCATTACAGAGGAAGGGCCAACATCCCTGGCTGACTGTAATTATCAGTTCCCTGTTTTCAAGGTGACAGAGAGAAGAGTTGGACAAAATTTCTTCTGCTTTCCCCTCAAATCGTGGATTATTTCTGAAGAGGTGGATGGACTCCAGGTATTTGTGGGGTTTTTTCACAAGAAGGTAATGACAGGCAGTGAACATAGTACTGTTTTAAAGTCATGAAGATATAGCTCAGGACCCAGCATTTTGAGTAGAAATCAGTAATACTGGAACAGCTGTTCAGAATGTAGTTCAGGCTTACTGGGGCTCTGCCAGCAAAACTGTTGGATTTGCTCCTGCCTGTGTGACTGGATTTACTTCCCACAAAACACTACAAATGGCTGCAAATGTAAAGGGAATCGTAGCCCTCGAGCAGAGAGAAAGCAGTGGTGGTGAGAAGGGATGAGAGAATGACAAGTTCTTGCAATGTGTGAAATTATGGACGGGTTCTGTTAGTACAGCTTGACTTTTACTGTCAAAGGAATTTTTCCCTTTCTACTTAAGAAAGAATGGCTGAGCAGAATTTAAAAGTCCAAATAAGCAAGAAAACAATTAAGAGCTGTCAGTTCACAACAGATCCAGGGCACGCACTGTGTAATGATGTTTATATCCATGGTTTTCCTCTGAAGAGAAAGAAACAGAAACAAAAAGAAAACAAAAAAACCTTTGTTCTAGGAAACTCATAATACAGTACTTTAAAAGGAAAAAAAATAGTGTCCATGGCATAATTGACTGCACTTGTCAGAGGAAGTCCCTGTGGCCACATACACTTACAAGCACACACTTAAAATAAACATACATTGGCAGGTCAACACAAATTAATTGTTTTCTTCATGATGAAATACTAACCTTACAAGTGCAGTTAAGAAACTTTCAAAATCTGCAATTTTTTTGTTCTTGTTTGCAAGATCAGTTTAAAATGAGCATCAGCTTGACTTAGGATGCCTTTCACAGGCAGGATTACTAATCATCAGGGTTATCAAGTTTCTTGCAAAATTATAAGTCACGTTGTCTTTACATCTTATATTCAAGTGCTGGTATGTTCTTGGTTTTTAAAACAGGGCTGGGAAAAAAAGTGTTTCTTATTTTGTAGGATTGCAGAAGTGAAAGCTGTTCAAGTTTCAACACACACACTTCCCTGTACCCATCATGACCTCAAACCCCCTAGTTATTCAATTCCTTGTCTCCTCTTGAGCAAAGGAACTATCAGTGAGAAAACATGTTCTACAAAATGTCAGCCAGAATTAGCAGCAGAAAGCATTACAATGCCCACTTCTATTATGAAGCAAACAGTGACTGTTTAAAGCTCAAATCTATATTCTACATGAAAATTAAACAACTGAGTCATGTCATTTTATCTCAGCTGTTGCTAGTACTTCTATTCATCCTTCTGAAGTTTGCTCCTGGGTTTACCTGAACCACCTCTCTAGTGAAAGAAATTTATCTATGATCAATCTCAACAGCAGAACAGAGCTGGCTGTTTGAAATCAAACTTGCTGAAAAGCAGTATGTGGAAAATAAGGATATAAGCACAGCTGATAAGGTCTCCCACAAACTCCTTGACTGATATTCCTCAAAAGACAGGAATTATTAATTCATGTTTCTCCACAGGGTTAGACCGGGACTCATACCACGCAGAAAATCCATTTGCAAATGGCTTAAATACAGCTCTCTCACAGTGCAGATCCCACATTCAGGCTGAATCCCCAGAGAGGATCCTTGTTTTTCTACGGCACACTGGATCAGCCACCGTTTAAAGGAGTGACTGCTCCCTCCTGTGGATTATGCACCATCCCTCCTTTCAGACTATATCACTGTGTAAGCTCACTAGCATTATACAGAACAAGAGCCATTAACTATATCACCCAAAGAAAACAGCCTAGTAAAGCAGGAGAGCTCCCAATACACAGGGATACTGTCAGGAGTAGTTGCTACACTGCCTTAATTTCTCTTAGCTCTATTAAACAGCCTTTTGCTGCTCTCAGTCTCTAAAAACACCTCTCTCAGAGCAGGCAGTGTGAATGTGACACTCAGCCTGGCTCTGTGCCCACATGTGCATCTCCACAGGTAGGTAATTCACACCCCTGGGGCTGACTCGCGTCTGAACCCTCCCTTCTTGTTGCCTCCGGGGAGGCTGCAGTGGTCAGCAATGACATAGCCACTGCAGTAGTTCACATTAGCAAAATGCTTTTGATATCTTCTCCACGCTGTCTTGTTTTCCGTAGAAACATTATCTCAAATTTTCTCAAATTTATCTCAAATTTCATTCATTTATCTCAAATATTTGTATTCCAAGACAGTCAGATGGTTAGAGAAAGACTCCTCGAAGCCTCTTTCTTTTTAGTGGTAGGTTTGTACATTCTTCCTTAAGAAACTAGTCTGTGACTTTTCTGCATGGTGAATGTGATCTTTATTGACATCTAATGAGCACTTGACTACTGTCATCAGGCTGAATCAATACACACACACAGGATTTCAAGTAAGTTGAAATCAACTCATTTGGTTGTCTTCATAAAAGTTGTATGAAAATAATCATAACCTTGTTACATATCAGTTTTACATCTGACACCTCTCTTATTTTCCCTTTCTTTAATCATTCCATCTGCTCTTCTCCCAGTTCATCTTTCTTTTACATTCTTTATTCTTATTCTATTCCCTTTTATTCCACTTTCATTTTGATCTTGTTGCCAGAGGGCAAGAACTGATAGTGGTGCTACAGAGAAAGCATTCAGGTTTTGGAAAACAGAGGGGAATGAAGAAATCTTTCACATAAATAATGATAGATTTCATTCATATTCTGGAATATCAGGGACCTTGAATGAACAAAATTAGAAAGAAATTTTTAAGATTACAAAGAAATAAAAGTTTCCAGCCTTGACTCATTTGGAATAACTGAAAATATCCTGCCTTTCAGGCAAGAAACGCAACTTTACCAGTTACAAAGAAGATGTTAGATACTCAAGGAAAATTATATTATTTACAGACCCACGATATGTAAATACCATTTATTTTCAAAATTATATTAAAATGAACATTAGTTGGAGACAAAACACCAATGGAAATAATGTGAAGATTTCATAGAAACTCAATCTTTCATTCACATCATGTATGGATATATGGTCATCATACCAAGCTCTGATACTGCATGAACTGGCAAGTCTGGCTGGATACACACGTAACTTAATAAACGAGTACTGTGAATTACATTTCTATAAAAACAACTATGACTTAGAATTTATATACTTAGTAAGAAAAAGCAGTTTCTTCATATTGACATTTGGAAGGTGTTAAAATATTATGAAAATATATTCTTGTTCTATGGTGGCCTAATACAGCACCAGGGAAGCACAATGGGATCAATTAAGTTCTGTTGGACTGCCTAGACTTTTTCAGTTGTTGGTTACAAAACTTGGGAACAGGTGGTAGGGACTATGGGGATCCTTTTTGTGTTCAATAGCACAGCTTTTCCTGTCCTAATTTTATGGACTTCCCAGCACCTTTTAAACTTCTTTTACTCTCATAAAAGCACAGAGGGAATGAATGCTTTCTCTTATTTATTGCAAATATCTATTTTGCTATTAGGAAGAATAAATAGTAATGCACTTCATAAATTTAAATCAATCAACACCTACATTTGTCCTGGTAAGAGTAATAGACACAGAAGTAATGTTATCTTAGCAATCATTTCTTAAATGCAATTCCAACACTGTATATTAACCCAGGCACAGAATGTAGGTCTACGTGGCACAGTGTAGAAAAACATGGAATATAGCCCCAGTGGGATATCTTGCCAATTTATTCATTTTGCTTTCTTTACTCAGGCCATTTCTTTTTATAAAGTATGTGATTGGGCAGCTTCATTTTATGCAGCACTAACAGAGCTGGACCATAACTTCCCAACATTCAAATTTTGGACCTGATTTATTTGTATTTTGGTTCATCCTTTTTTGAGAAGAGACATTTTTTCTAAATATCCTAAATACATCATGTGTGCATGCTATAAATGTTACCATCATAATGTTTTAAATTTAAACACTCAATTTATACTGAGTGTTTTATACTCAATTTATACTGAGTATTATACTGAGCATTAATGGGCTCCGAAAAGTTGAGGATCTAAAGTGTTTAAGTCACCAAGTGAAAGTTTGACATTAATTGAACTTTAGTCCCAGGCAGAACCAGAAGCTACTTAATAGAGCAGTAACCTTGTAAAGAACATATACAATTTCTCTTATGTCACTAGGAATTTCATTTCTCCTAATAACTGATGAAGAAGTTTATCAGTTTCTAAGTATTTGCTCTGTCTTAATTTTATACAGTTTATACAAAAATCCTGTAGGCTCATTACCTAGTTTTGCTCCCTTTCCTTGTGGCCTCTGTAATCCACTCTTAACTATTTATCTTGCTGAAACACCCTGAAAGTTCACAGTGAGCTTTATGGGGCAAAAACCCCAGCTACTGAGTGTATTTAGGATATAAATCTCAAAGCTATATTCAAGGTCATTGGCCATGTGCTCTTAACAGAAAAGGAAATATTTTTGACACAGTTCGTATTCCAAACTTCGCATTACTTATTTCCATGGCAGAGTTGCTGAAGTTGAATTAAGAACTACAGAAATGCTGAAGACATTTTCACAAAACAAAATTATTTCATTAATAACATCTGCTATTCTAAAATCAGCATGGCTAAAGAATTGTCACTAGGTTGTATATGCGTGTTGTTCCATGGTGATGAAACATATTACCTGTAATTCATTTAAAGGAACCAGTTTGATTTTTACTTTCCTGGGGAATTAGTTAGTAGGTGGCTATAAGGCAATTTTTTCTCATGCTATTTTTTCCCTAATTATGAAGAAAAACCCCTCAAGTTCAGTGTATTTTCAAACAAGTTCACACTCATGCTCAAGAGAAATTCCTTTGTTGCAGAAGTACAGTCTTGGGACCACACAGAACCAAGAATATGAGGTTCTAGAGGAAGACACTTGAGTATTCCTGTTCATTTTCAATATTACAACTCAAATTTACCAGGTCAAATAGATCAATAATAAATGACCACTTCTCCTCACGGCAGTCTCTTAATATTTTAACTTTGGATTTGATTGAAGCACCTTTGGCCTACAACTAAGTTGCTCACATTTGACTTTTTCCCTCAACCAAAACCAGGGCAGATACCCAAAGTCTAACTTTAGTCACCTCAGTTCTCAGCTTCTCTGTCAAAACTTATTCACTCACTAGAATTACAAAGAAAAGTGCATTTTGAAATGACATAACAGGTATCACATAGAAAAAGAATTGTTGGGCACAAGGTTGCTGTAGAAACTATCTGAAGCACAAAAGCACTAGTTTTTGCACCCTAAATCCACATGGCTTTGTGGTATATAAAAGAAAAAAATGGCATCTGTATAGAACAAAGAGCATCTCCACCATTATTCCCAGCTGATCCTGACTTCTGCTCATCAACCATATAAATTTCATAAGCAGTTCCCTACAGGATGTCCCCATTTAATGCACTCAAGTTTGGCTGCCTTCAACAGCCAGCTTACTGGCTTTAGGTCCATAAAATAAGTATTGCTTAAATTATGTTTCTAACAGTCACAAATATTCATATTTTTCTCCTTTAGTTGATCACACACCAGGCTCCAATTACCCATAACATGAATTATTCTGAGCTCTGGGTCATGTCTTCCAAATACCAAAGCAAAACATAATGGACTACAGACTACTACTGATCATCACTTTTCTTTGCAGACCTGCTCTGACCCTCTTGCATATAAAGGACAATGACATTATAGTCACTATAATGTCATCTACAGACACAGTCACTGTAGTGGGTGATCCATACTAACAGAATTACATGTTTGATTTAGCATGACTAAGGGGAGCTCGAAAGAAAATTGCTGCTGAAACTAAATTATCCTTAAAATATAATACCTGGTGAAGCCTGTGCAGAATGGAAGCACACAGGGAGTTTGTGTACACAGTGGTACTACAGGGGTGCCTGTGCAACCCACACATGATCAAGGGACACCTCCAGGGCTGTCACCACTGCAAGAGAGCTGCAGTGACAGGACAGCAGTCTAACTTGTGGATAAGACAGTATAAGACCAAATCAGAGCAAGTTTCATAAGCAAAGCTTCACCACGCACTGTAGCTTAGTTCAAACTCCTATGATTTTGTAGGAATGCTGTCATTTTCCCTCCTCTGGAGAATAAAAACACACGCAACCTGTCCATTAAGGGCTTCTGAACTGCAAGCAATGTGCATACTCTTTGCTTCTTTACTCCAGTCTTCCTAATCTGTAATCTTTATTTTAGAGCATTTTGTTTAGTATAATGTCTCACTAGGATGATAGAGGATATTAAACCATATATGGTATATAAATTGTATGGGTTATTGCCAATGACATTAAAAAGGGTATGTGAAGCATTTCATGAAATACTCTCATTTACATTGTAATGGTTCTGCTCCAGCTTTGCAAACATCACAGTGTTATTGGAGGGACATAGGGCACCACAACTGAGAATGTCAGTCATTCAACTACTTCAGTCACAGCAGTGGCATCACATGAACTCCCCAACTCACCCATATGTCAGTCCTGCAGCTCATGTTGTTCAGAATAAACAGCCATTGCAATCCCCCCTTTACTATTTGCTTGCAGTAGCAGAGTCTGATAAAAGTAAATAAACTATTTTGCAAAATGCCAGAATTAAAACCTAATGCTGCATTTACGAGGAAAAAAAAAAAATCTCATGATCTGGGGAATTACTCCCTTTCTAACCCATATTTTTGCCTATTTCTTTCCAAATCTCTAACGTCTCCATGAAGGTAAAAAGGTTCCTGCCTCCAGAGGATTTTTTGTACTGGTATATTGAAATATTTCATTCAATATAGTGTTGGCCACATGATAGTGTAATGAGGTAATTTCCAGAAGCATTAAATTAGTTTAAAATACAAATTAATTTTGAGGCCAGGAACTTTTCTTCATCCTCTTGCTTTGTAAATCCTTCAAAAAAACCTGTCTTGCTTTACTTTTATGCAATTATACACAGAGGAAAAATTTTCAGTTTGAACAAAGTGAATAGACTGTAATGACCCGAGTGTCACTTTTTGAACTCACAACAGTGTATTCATAAAGGACCCAAATGAGTCTGTATCAGATTTTCTTTCCCGATTGGTTGTGGGGTCGTCTCCAAGATATGCTATTAGCACAGGCTTTCCATTGTCAATATATCCTTATAGCGTGGGCAGCAAAAGAGGGATTTTTTTTTTATTACATGAAATAGCAAATTAAATTAGGACAAGAAGATTCAAAGAAGAACATTCAGAAAAGTCAAATGAAAACCCTCATTAAGTAATTTGCAAGGCAAATTTTCTAGGATACATCTTCCTTCCCCTGCCCCAAAGCATACAAAATTTAATACAATTACATTATATTATAACACTTGAGAATAAACCTCATCCCTTGAAAATTAGAATTACTTCACCTTTCAATAGAGGACTATGGCCCTACTATAACAGAGATCAGTAGCTGGATGATGCTGAATGATGCACATGATATCAGTCACAGATTGACATATAAGCATAAAAGAGTTTCTGTAATATCTAACAAAACCTATAAACATGATTTCTTAAAAAAATTAATTGAAACAGATAGCAGAAAATAGAAAAAGAACTGCTGTTTACTGTAGATAAACACTTCATTTCAATTTTCCATTTACTTTCATATATTTTGTTTGCCAGGCAGATTCTTTGTCATTTTTTCCTTTGATATGGATTGACATGTACACAATTAGAGTCACAGACATGTTAATTAATTTAACTTTTGAACACTATGACTTAACAGTGTTCATTAAATGGAAGAATAAAATTTGGCCAATTAAACATGTTTAAACAAGTCAACTTTGTTTCAAAACCACGGAATTATACTAATAAATTGATTTGGATGTATAAGTGTACCATTATTCAAATAGTTTTAAAAGTAACACAGCTCAAAGGAAAATGCCATTTTCTACACCAACAGAGCGTGTAATAGTTTGTCATTACAAGCAAAGTTTAACTTCCACAGAAGTTGACTCTAGTTCCTTGCAAGGTTTATTCTAGAAGGAATGGACCACACTTCAGCATGACGCAGCACACTGGCACGTTGCTTATTTGTTGCTACTCATTTTTGACCACTATTTTAGAGAAATAAAAGTTACTTTTTCTTTCCATGATATGTTCCTTACTTTTAGAGGCTGGTGTTGACTGTAAATAGTGAACTGTATTCATCTGCCCACTTAAAACATCCACTTGAAAAGTCTAAAATGCGCTTTGATAAGCAGTTCACAACACACACCTGCATCAAAACGGTCTTTGGAATTCACTTACCTTGTAAGAGTTCCCATACATTCTCATTTCAATATTATGGGAGGAAGAAATGCATTGAATTATGGCTTATTTTATCCCTGTCACAATAGATAGTCTGTATTCTTTAAATTACTATTGCTGTTCAAGGTATATTTGAATGGACTCTGTATTGATATCCTGGTGCCCACTGTCTCACCAACAAACCTTTGTGTCAGTCAAAATCCTTGGGAAGACCCCTCTGAAAGCCAAATGCACACGCATTTCCTAGTGTTAACTAGCAGAAAACTACGACTTCTGGGCTTCAATGAGCCATTAGAACCTCCAAAGAACAATTGCATTTCTCATTAATATTTAAATGAACCAGCTCTTCTTACAGACAAAACACTATGCCTCCTCCTTCCAGAACACTACTTGGAAATGCATTCTTTGCAATTCATTCTATCCCTGAAAATGTGCTGCAAACAGAATAACACTACAGAGCATGGTATGCAACATCACACACGTTTTCAACATAAAAATAAATAATATCACTTAAAGTGCATTTCTTTAGAGCCTTATATTTGGATCAACAGTTCCAGAGTTATTTTACAATTTAACCAGTCACATCCTCTATAAATAATGGATTTTAACATCTTTTCTTACCTTCATTCAAGAGCTGTTTTTTCCCTTCTGGGCTTACACAGAAATTGCAGATTGCCTACAGGGCCTTGATCTTTTGAGAGTGGGTTCCTTCAGATGAATAAGCTGGAAAAGGTATTCAAGAAGAGAAATATTATTTACAACTGACATTTTCAAACACACTGCAATGCCTGACCCCAGGAATGTAGAGCTGGCTTTAGATGTCTAAAAGCTAATATCTAATCAGGGATATTCTTCTCAGCTACCTCTACATTCAGTAGGTATCTACTTCTGGAGGATGAATATGTAGGAGACATGTAACCACAGATGTTGATATAACTCAAGTGTCCCTCACCAGATGCAGAAAACTGCTTAATTCTCAAAAATATAGGATTATAATCTAAAACAGGTGAAGCTGATGCCATTGGTAACAGCAGCCAGGAAACACTTCCAATCCTATAAATTCCAGTAAAACATTGGTTTACGTATGTAATTGTCAAATGAAACGAATTTGACTTAAATCCTCATGCAATTTCCACCGGATTAATGTAAAGCTGCTTAAACTCAGATTTATTCTTTCCTAATTAGCGCGGGGTACAAACAGTTCCCCCAGCTCAGTGTGTGGCACTATTTTAGACAACAGTAACTCCAATTACCCTCAGCCGCTTCACCCACGCCTGAGGCTGCACATCCAAAGCTGGCAGAGCTCAAGTGCCTTCTGCAAACAAATCAGGAGAGGCTCCCTGTTTGGTGAGACATTGCTCATCTCAACCCTTTCTGTAAGTGCGCTTCCTGCTTCTCAGCAGTCTGCCACGTTTCTCTGGCCAATGTTTCCACATTCCCTTACGGCATTTACATTTCCACGACGTCCTTAGTGGCTGCTGCCTCGGGAGTTATAAAGGTAAGGGAGCTGAGCGTGTGCCCCGTGTTAGGAACTCGGGAAGCCGTGTGCCTCGGGCACCAAGAGCACGGAGTATTTTAAGAAAAAAAATCTGTCATCTGGGAGAGGCTGATAAAGTGCTTTTTAGTGGAAAGTATCACAGTCACATCGAGTCAAGTAACAAGAATAAAGGCAGCATTATAGTGTTAGTGAGAAACTGCAAGCTATAAACCTCAGCAAAAAAGGAACGGAGACATATCTTTAAGCTTAATACAGATACACCATGTTTAAAGGGAAAATTGGGGCAAATGAGGAAGAATAAAACAAGGCAAATTAATTATGCAAATTAAATGGTATAACCATAATACGTTACGTCAGCTCCACAGAGCTGGTTGACCATTAAAATAGATACCACCAACTATCTTATCTTACCCTCATAAAGATACATTTTCTTGCTGAATTAAGAACAATCATTCACTTCTACAGTTCAGCAAAGTACTGAGTGAAGACAGAGTAACTTGTATTTTTCCTTTGGCCCAATGTAACATGCTTTGGCTTATAAATGATAAATTTTAAGCAGCTACTACACACATAAGTTTCTTATTTTGGTGATACACAACTGAATTTAAATCATAGCAGTAACTTATTGGCCAGATAATGAACTTAGTATTTATACACAATATATATATATTACTCAATAGTTTCCTAACTCATAATGCTGATTTATAAATGAGACAGATGATTTATCAACTATAAAACTGAATCAGTAACAGAACATTCTGAAAGGCAAGTTAGAAGAGGGCAATTCCCTTTCAGGCACCTTGCTTTTATTTCCCACTTTTTTCCAGCTAATGGAGTGAGAAACTACTGTTATTTCTCACATATTATGGCAACAGTGAAACCTGAAAATGAACACAAGCACTTCAACCAAGAGATGGATATGTATACAATTACCACTGCTACCTTACCACACACAAAACAAATATCTTCCTCTCTCAGTTGCTCCTTGCTCCAAAGCTGCTATCAGTTTTCCTGCACTCATCGTGGCCACCATTTTTCTGACTAAATTTATATTCTAAACCTTTCAGTCTAAACAGAGCACTTGCATTATAACATTCCCCAAAACAGACATTTCGTTATGTATTGTTGAATTGCTCCTTACCTTCTTTGTGTCTCAGCAGCTCCCATGAAGAACCTTGAAGTACCTTGCCTTTACCTTTCCCTGTGCCTGGAGCTCTAACTCCCAAGTGTGATCCAGGTGTTCCTCATTGCCTGATGTGCCTGTTCCAGGTGTTCCTCATTGCCTGATGTCTGTTCCAGGTGTTCCTCATTGCCGGATGTGCCTGTTCCAGGTGTTCCTCATTGCCTGATGTGCCTGTTCCAGGTGTTCCTCATTGCCTGATGTCTGTTCCAGGTGTTCCTCATTGCCTGATGTGCCTGTTCCAGGTGTTCCTCATTGCCTGACGTGCCTGCCCTGCGTGGGGAGGGACAAGCTCTTTTCAGGCACCTCGGCTCAAACACAACAAAGAAATTTTGCAACCCAGTCTTGCAGCAGTTTGAAGTTAAATATTTGGACAGTTAAACAAAACACTCTGTTCCAAATCTCTCAAAAAAAAAAAAAAAAAAAAAAAACCCAAAACCAAAATAAAATTAAAAA
>WEIV01011187.1:68631-151407 GCA_013390005.1 Calyptomena viridis | reverse complement strand
CCCTAACCCAAAATGAAATTGAACAAAAAAATCCCACAAACAACCTGAATCTGAAAAAAACAAACCCCACCACCCTAAACCAGCTGAGCAAATGATAAACTTCAAGTTAAAAGCATGCAGACAGAAAAGTTTATAACACTATTGGAACTGATATGGAACTTCTAACGCCTAGAAATAAGTGAAGGCTGCAAAACAAATATGATTAATATTCATTTGGAGTTTGCAGTAGAGCCTTACATTTCTGCTAAGCCAGGGGGAAAAAACTCCAAACAAAAAACAAACAGAAAAATTGAAGTATTTCACCTATCCTTCTACTTCTGAAGAAGACAGCTGAAGGGTAAGGCCGCTAATTAAAACTGCAAGGGAAAACAGCACAGTCCATCATAGTACTTGCTGGAGGCAGTACCATGGCTTTAATTGCTGAAAGCTGAGTGTCAGTAATTGTGTTGTTTGTGCTCATGCCNCCAAACAAAAAACAAACAGAAAAATTGAAGTATTTCACCTATCCTTCTACTTCTGAAGAAGACAGCTGAAGGGTAAGGCCGCTAATTAAAACTGCAAGGGAAAACAGCACAGTCCATCATAGTACTTGCTGGAGGCAGTACCATGGCTTTAATTGCTGAAAGCTGAGTGTCAGTAATTGTGTTGTTTGTGCTCATGCCAGATCCTGAAGCTAAAGTTTGTGCCATGCTAACTTGGATGGATGTAATGCACCAGTCTTACTGCAAATGCTTTCCAATGTAAACAGGCCCAGATGCACTAGAGCTGACAGGGCTCTGCAAAACTGCCACAAGTGCAGAATCTTTTTTGCTACAGTTTTTTTTTAATAAGCAGCTTCTGTAAGTTACTGAGGCGCAAAGGTTCACAATACAGTGTGTTCAAATGCACATAATTACTTGAAAATTGGGATATGGCTCTTCATTTTCACTTCTGTTCTCATCATAGTTAATTTATTTCTGTTTTTCCCTCCAGGAAAGCAACCTGGTTAGAAACAGAGCTTTTAATCTTTCCCAATAATTCTGTATTTTAACTGTCCTGATTCTTTTCACCCTTGGTTTTATTACTATAGTTTTCTGACCATATCAAACTAACTAAAGAATGCCCCAAGTTATTTGCATTTTATATTGGTACTATCAAACACATAAAGGTACTATGGGAACTGTTCCCGAAGCTCCTCTTTTTAAAGCTCCAAGCCTTTTGTCATCTTGAAGAATTCATTAGTTGCCCAGAAATATATAAACCAATTATCTGCAAGGCTAGACATTGTGGCTCATAGAGGATCTGTGTCAAGAACAAAGTGAAACAGGTCAGCAGTATGAAGGATGCCTAGTTGTACACACATTAGAAAAGGAGAGACATTTATATCCTTAAGCGCCTTTTTCAAAGGTACTTATCTTCTATAAACATATTAGAAAAGTCTTCAAAGACATTTAAATATTCACTAGAAAAACTACAGAAGTAAAGCTTAAGTGAAAAAAAAAAAGGTTGACAGAAGAAATAAAAGTCAATGTGAAAGGGTTTTAATACACAGAAGCTTTTTTTGAGTATAGACTTTAAAAGATAAGACACGATTTTAAATTATGGTTTGGATCATATTTGTGACCCAGACACTACTGAATGGACAAGCTGGAAAAAACTCTTATGTAATTGTTATGTCAAATCCTAGTTAGACACTGCATGTCTGACCCATGAAAACAAATGTGCACTACAAAGGGAATGAGCAAATAAAGGAGGAGTCATGATTTCAGTTGTGACGCAGCACACTTTCTGGGATTTTAGCAACTGGTGCTATTAGTTGCTACCTCTTTGTCCAAATGCTAAATTTAAGCAAGGTCAAAGAGTTTTGCTTATCCAGCTACAAGACAAGGAGTGTTTGAGGCAGATCAGTCCTCAGCTAGACTACTCTAAGCCTGTGAGAAAAAGAATAATAAACCTGAGCCAGGAAACACTGACTTTCAAAATCTAAGGACAGGGAAGATCTTCCCATACTGTAATTTTGATTAAATGCTAGCTGGGGTAAAAGTTTACCCCTAGGTACTGATGTGAACCTCACAGTCACATTTATCTCAAGGATACAAAATGGTGTTACAGAACTCAGTATTAACATCAATTTATTTCCAAAGAAGCAAAAGGCACTTAACACCCTGTGTAATTCAATGCAAGGAGGAAGAGGGTATTTAATTTCTTCAACATCTCTCGACAAATCTTATCTGCACAGTGACAGTGCAGCTTGCAGACTGGGAATTGTGCCAGGGCTGAGCAACACAGACTGGTTCAAGAAGGACCACCAGTTTCTCTCTAAAGGCTGAAGGCTGCCTTAAATCAAAACAAGGGTCATGAGTTCTGCCAGCTGTAATTCAAAGAGTGAATGACTCAAAAGTAACCTAAAAGTAGTCAGTGATCCATTGTTTCCAGGAGAAAATAAGCAGTCATAAAGCAGCAGATTACTTTTTCAAAGTGACTTTAACAATGTTCTTCTGACAAAAGAAGACATCTAAGTCTTAAAAAGCAATCTTAAAGAGAAAGTTGTCCCTAACCTGAGGTGTCAGTATTGCAGTCTTAAAGCTTCCAAAATTTTGCTTTACAAGTAGTATGGCTGTGGAAGCAACCAGTGTCCTATCCTCACTATTCAAGGTATCACTGGCAGAAGGAGGGAAAGGTGAGGAATCGTTTGTCAGGTATTTGGTATTGTACATTTATAGAATTCTTTTTCACAAGAGTCCTCACAAAAAAAAAACCCAAGGATTATTTAGAGCAGTTGGGTAGTTAGGTATTGTAAGTGGTCGTATGAAAATCATCCAATTACTTAATAACTAGACAAAGCAAAAAGATTGATACAGAAGAAATTGAGATCATCAAAATAGAAATCAATTAATTCTTTGTCCCTGGTTTGGGCAACTGAACTCTAAAATGAGAAATTTTGGAAGCATCATCGAAAAGAACATACATTAAATATGTCTTGAACAACAATCCACTTTTAGTATAATATGTGTCCAATTTTAGAGCTTTTGTGCCACTGAGCACTGGTAAATATGCCCAGCAATGGGAACTGAAGGCTTTGCATGAATAAATGATCCATTTTTACATGTGTTGCAAAACATACAATGAAAGAAGGAAGCAAACCTTTCAAAAGTGTGTGACACTTAATCTTGAAAACATTATCTCTAGCTATCATAATCACCTGAAATACATCCATGATAAGCAAACATAAGTCAGGTGTCAGGTCTAGACACCCACCCATATATACTTAAATCCATTTTTCAGAATCTAAATACATAGTTTAGCAAGAAATTTTTAGCAAGAAATTGAGGCACATGGGGAGTTCCTACTGACTTGAAAGAAAACTGAAGTCAAGAGAATTTGTATGTTTAAATTAATTACCTCAAGGAAATAAGTGAAAAAGGCTGTGGATGCCTCTGAAAACCAGACTATTCGTTTTGTTATCTGAAGAGAGACACAAAACTTCAACAATAGGCTTTCACACTTTGAAACATTGGTGTAATAATCATGGTACTGCACAAGGAATTTATTTTACAGTTTAATATATCCTTCAGAATATGTCAACTGTATGTCATCATTACAATTTTGACTGCAATGTAACACTTCTTGGATTTTCTGATACCACTGAGCACACACAGTTCTGAAAATTCATCACTGACTGGCATAAAATATAGTAACTGTGTTCTGGCAGAAATAAAAGTGATTTGTCATCTTGCCTTCATTTGAAGAAAATTAAAATAAACCTCTCATCATCTAAAATGAAATTGTTCTCCTTCTGTCACTAACAAATTCAACTCCCATTTTTCCCCATTTACTAATCTTTTCTAATCAAATTAAAAACAGGATCTTCACCCAGACAGGGAGAAAATGCAGAAAGAAACTTCCAGATTTGCAGGACTCTTGTATCCAATGGAAGAGTGAAATCCTGCTAAAGTACAGAGAGAAAAACATTAAACTATATTGATTGTAATAATATCTGGTTTGGCTAGAAGTAAAAATTATATAGATGACTACTTGTGTAATTTGAAAAGAAACTAAGAGGAAATGAGAATAAAGACAAAAAAAAAAGAGGCAACAAATTCTGTGACCTACATCAGCATAATCAAGGGAATGCAAGATATTCTGGCACAAATAAATATAAAATCTGGATTCATTTTAAACCAATTTTTGAGTGACTTAATCCAAACAGTTTTGAATTATTCAGTTCCCCCTGCTGCAAAAATCCAAAAAGGTAAAAATGAGGGACAAAGCAAATGGCAATTTATAAATTATGAACTCTGCAATGCTGACACCAAGTATTTGAAAACTACTTCTTGCAGCAATCAGTAATGGTACAGATACTGCAGGACCCACTGAGAAAATGCTACAAAACTCATCAGGTTTCAGTACGTGCTTGATTACTTCTTATGTACTTGGACATCCTTGTTGATATGAATTTAATAGCACAATATAGCATCAATAAAATTCATTATGAACCCATGGTATTAGTCACATTTCAAAATCTGTCATCCAAGTCTCTGAAGGTTTTTGTGTTTCAGAAACACAGTAAACTTTAAACAGTAATTTTACTAAGAGTGTATTTGCTTGCATATGTGGCTGACTGACCTGTTTGCCAGATCAGTCCGCGCTCAGAAGTGTC
Source organism: Calyptomena viridis (assembly GCA_013390005.1). NCBI lineage: Eukaryota > Metazoa > Chordata > Aves > Passeriformes > Eurylaimidae > Calyptomena > Calyptomena viridis. Next base: position 146,768 of record WEIV01011187.1, on the reverse strand, counting down.
AAACTGCAGACAAGAGCAGAAGGCATTTTGGTCCTGTTAACAGCTGCCAACTTTGGATTTCATAATTGGTTACCATCTGGGATACATTTTTTTAAAAAAGCTACAGGTCGGTAATTTTATTTTGTGAATTTTAAGGAGATGACTGAGCATGCAGGAGGAGTGTGGACTATACAGGCACAGGAGGAGGTAAACAGAAAACAAAACAAAGATATACAAAGAAACTAATCAACACAGAATGATACAGGCAGTGAAATATAAAAGAAAAGCATAATGAATAAGTGATCAAAACATTAGTCACTTGAGACTGGAACTATGGGGATTAATGTGAATAATCTTCAAGAAAAAAAAAGGTTTACTATTATAAAATACTGCCATTTCTGACAAAGATAATTGAAGCTATAAAGTGTAACTCTAAATAAGAATAAACTGAAAATTAAAAAAAACACCCTAAACCAAAGAGATACAGGACAACTGGAAGAGAAAAAGAAATTGTAAAAGAAACAGTGAAAATGGAGAAAGTAATAATGATAAATGGCAAGGTAAGAGACAGAAAACTCCCTGAGGAAATGGCTCAAGGGAGCAAGCTGTTCAGTTATAAGGAAAGCCAAAAGTAATCTTGCAAAAGTTTAAAAGAAAACTAAGAAGGTGAAGGTGAATAAGTTATTCTGTAAAGCATTTTTCATACCTCTTCTTCATTGTTAATTTAGTCAGAGACAGAATAAAGTGAATTGCATCACATCATGTTTGGAACGTGATACGATTAGACAGTATGAAACCACGAGATGAAGCCATTAAAAACACATAAATCAAGGAAATATATATATTGCATTTGACAAGCAGAGCCCATGGAGCCCAACTCTGGGCACATGATAATAATGAAACCTTTTGTGATCTTCAGCCATCTAATCCATCCCTTGCTGGGTCAAGGTGTTTCGTTCTCCTACACGAGCTGTTAACTGCATTTTCATTTTTTAAATTGTTTTTTATAATTTTACTTTCAAAAATCAAAACCTTTTCCCTTCAGTCCTTTCTTGAAATCTAGACTACATTGTCATCAAAAAGAAGACTTCAAATATTGGGTAGCAGAACCAGTGAATTTTTCATTCTCTGACATCCTGCAGTAACATGTTACCTGTTTCATCACTGTCATTTGGCATCCAGCCCTTTCTTTTCCTAATGCAATCATTCAGAATAGTTTGTTCTCTTTCAAATGTTCAACTGACATTTTTATCATCTTGATAGATTCAAAAGTCTTTAAGCTCATCCTTAAAAGAAGAAAAATTAAGACAATAGTAGTTTTCTAATTAGCAGAGCTAAGAAGTCTGCTATCTTCAACACACACAGAACACTAAATGGACAAAATGAGCTAAGGTGGAGTGCCCAGGAGCTCATGACTGGGGAAAAAGTATAGGAAACAAGTTAAACTACTACTCTTATTTAGCTAAATTATACTTCTCTGCTTCCAAAATAAAAATGCTTACAAATATGAGGTGGAGATTGTATTGTTCAGTAACTACCAAAAGAGCTGTCTAACCTTTTGAAGCTGATTTGTGATTTCAGTCTCCACAGTTTCCTCAAAAACTGAACACCCCCAAAAAAATGTGTTTGATTTACACTTACTTAATAATTTTATCAGGTGCTCCTTAGCTCTAGAAGAATAAGTGAAAACTCATCATCTGCTTCAAACCTTCATAATTTTACAGAACTCTCTCACATCATGACCAATGCAAAAGATTTCTGTATGAGTTTCATGATCTTCAAGCAGAAGTGTCTATGCCACAATTATCCACACCAAACATTTAATAGAGAAGCACCTTATCCAATCTACATAAGCCCTGTTAATGTACATTTACATTGCAATCACTTGTCTACATCTCTTATCATTTACTAAACCTCCCAACTGACCCTGCTCTGAGAGGGGTTGGCAGTTTAAGATGTGCCTGCTGTCTTAAATTGTATTAAATTATGTTAAGATAAATTGGAGATAGAAATATCCAAGACTTTAAAAAAAAATCCTATCACTATAAATGTCCAGTTGTGATTCTCTTTTCCTAGAAGAAAGGGCTAATTGTGGGCTCTCACTGAAGTATTTCCAAGAGGTATCAATACATGGTGAGGTATGAATATATCTATTGGTTTTGTAGAATTTTTTATGTTGAAAGGATTTATATCCATCACTTTGCCATTTAGTGAATGTGAAACAAATGAGAAGAAATAATTTGGTAGTGCCTAAATATGAATATTTAATAGATATCACTGCTTTATTAAACAAAGCCTAAGGTAAATACATAAGTACTTGTGATGAAGGTTTTGGTAAGTCACATTTGAATACTGTGAATAACAGAGAGTGGAGATGGTATAAACAGCTCACAGGGCACTACTTGCTTTTCCAAGCTTTGTTCTGCACTGTGCTCTTTCATATTAACATTTGTGGCAGTGCTGCATCAAGTTTCTTCTTGGCAGTGAGTTGACAGTGGCAGCTGTCATTAAGTGTGGCTTAGAGTTCCTCCAGGTCAAATCCAGCTCTGCTCTGGCTGCATAACTTAACCCACATGAGGAGAAATGACATCTCTTCGAATGATCATATTGTTCTGTAATCACTTTTCTATTTTTGCTATATACACATCTAAGTCTACTTTCTACGAACACAGTTTTGACTAAATAAATTTTTGTCAAAACCAAAAAGAAACAGTCTTTCAAACCCTAAATCTGATACTGATTCTTATTAATTCAAATGGATTGTTTCAATATGAATGTTCCAATTCTTCTGATCACTGACATATATTTACATATATTAATATAAATGACATACAAAGGAAGAGTTAAAATAAGATACACAAATACAAGCTAAAAGCTTACAGGTGGACTGTGGCTCCTGTGGGCACTCTATACCATCTTCTACCTCTTGGTTCAGGATATGCACAATTTTATAAAGACCTTCATTATATGTTCAAGTCTGAAAGTCCAAAATTTAAAGGCATAAAGGAGAAAAGACATTCCAAAGAGAAGAAAGTTCATCATAGAACAGTGTCCAGCTGATGACTCAGCACTTGAGTAACTGATAATAACACATAGCATTAAAAAATTACCTTCTTTGACAGCCTTTGACAGCTGGAACATATCTAGAAAGAAAAAAATTCATAAATACTGGCTCATCTGGTTGAGATGACTATGTAAAGGAATTAAAATAAAAGAGAATAATTGATATAATGCTTTTCCTTGTAGATTTTAAACCCCCAGAATTTAGCCTAATGTCATGGTGAACTACATCAGATCTGTCAGACTGTTTCTGGACACCAAAAATCTTTGAATCTTTGAATCAATAATTGGCACAAACTGAAGCAGTCACAACTTTGAATAAAAATCTTCACCTCTGAAAGTGTTTTTTTCTAAATTTCTACAGGAGAACTCAAGTGTGAAGGAAGTATTGTCTCAGACAGAAAAAGAAATGCCTAAATGAGCGTTATCCCTGACATGCAGAAAACAAATTCATATTGGATGTCAGACAGACCTGCTGATCACTTCCACTTTTTTCAGGCACGGGGCTCAAAGGGAGAGGAAAACTACACCCAGAAGTAGGATAGAGCTGGCTGAGGGAGGTAGCAGGTAACTAGACCTGCAGAGGTCTGTAAGTGAGGATCAGCTCGGAGGAGATGACTCAGAGCATCCTTGCTAAGCTGTCTCAAAGCAGCCCATCCGCTGACAGCCGGGGATCAGCTGCGCTCTCCGGCGCCGTTCCTGCCACGGCTCCACCCGAGCAGAATTAGGCAATCTGTCGCTAAGGCTGCAAGAACTTGTCAGAAAGGTTAACATAAGCAGCCCGTTTTTTAACTTCAGAAAAGGCTTTAAAAATTGAAGAAAAGGTGACCATACTTACCATTTTTTCCTGTTAAACTGGAGAATTACGGGACTTGAATGGCAGGGGAGCTGCACGGGTCATTGGCAGGTGATGGATGGTATCTAGTTATCAAAGCAGCTTTCAGGCTGGCTGTAGAGTTTATTGAGTACCAGTCGTGGAAATAAATTATTCAATGAACTATAGAAAAATTCATCAGTCATTTATCTGATTAATATTTTTGCAGATATTTTCCAGCTGTACTGGATATGGTGTCATTCATCTGTAGGTCAGCAGTAGGAACCTGAACCAGGCAGCCTGTGATAGAAAACTGTTAATGCTTGATAACCTTATGAAGGCCTTTCCCTAGATCTTGTAAGAATGAAACGCAGAAGGTTCAAGCACAATCCTGAATATAACATAAATGTGGTAGAGAACTTGAACACTGGGAAATTTTAGCCAGTTCCAATGCTTGCCTTTTGCTATAAAAGAGAAACGCGTGTTTTACACAAGATCATTGTAAATTAATTAAATCCTGAAAACAAAATATGTTTGAGGGGAAATCGACTGAGTATTTTTAGTAGATTAGTTTCAAAATGCTCTCCGGCTCTGAAGTATTTCCAAAATTCTTTCAGAAATTTGTAAAAAACCTTAGATTTTCCAAGTTCAAATATTCAGCAAGGTTTATTTTTTTATGCTTTACAGTTTGCAGTTTCTTATTTGAGTTTTCAAAATCAGAGGTAATTGAAAAACAATTTACCGTATTAAGATCTGGTTTACATTTGATTTAGAGTACTGACTGAAAATAACCAGTAAAAAAAGTCATATCTATAAAACAGAGAGCCAAAAACATTTAGAAATCCTGACTGCAGCACATGTACAAGTCTGAGGGTGTATAAGGTACACTGAAGTTCATGGAACTTTCATATTAAAGTTCTTTCTTGAACTGAAGTCAGAGAAAGGAATATCTATACATTATTATCTTGTCATTGATTTGTTTACTTGGGACTGGAAGCCCAAGATAACCAAATGATCTAAATCTTTGCTAACTTTTATTTCAGGCCTAAATCCTTTTAAATTTCTTAACTTTCATTCAAATGGTCTCCTAAACTGCAGATGTCTTCATATATATGTACATATATAAATATATATACATAAACAATATGAGTGGAACTACAAAAGTTTGTATGTGTGTATTTCCTTAAAACACATTTAACATGCTGTGCCTCGAACAAAATAGTACAGCAAAGATGACCGTTTTCTTACTTTTTAAATCATGTGGAAAACATGGATTCTTTTGCCTCCCATATTCATGGCCAAGTTTCTAGAACGTGCTTAGCAGGTGCATCACAGGCCAGTTATACCAGCCTTTCTGTACATAGGCTGATTACTCAAGGAGAAATTAGAGAATCCTGGATTAGAGAACACTCCTGGGCTCCTCCTGTGGAATAAAACTCTGTAGGGCCTTTGTTTAGGTACCAGAACTTCATCCCAACCATTGACTTAGTGAGTCCTGTTCATGCTTGTTTGATCCCTCTCAAGCAGTGAATCTTGGAGTGCTCCATGCAAAGTGGAATGGGTGTGATGACTGGGAATAGACTGTTTGTCTACCTCCTTCACACTTTCCTGGTGGGTGCTATAACTCCAAGCCACTGAATAAAAAGAGGCAACTCTCATGTTTTGCATTTTGAAAGATGATTATCTTAATTACAAGTAGGTGACAAGTTGAAAGTGAAAGGAGGCTTCATTCGGCCCCATTGCAGGGTGTCAATTCTGTGCACCCTGTTTTGGGATGCCTTCCCCTGCACCTAGAGAAAGCTTAGGTGTTCCACTTACATCTGGTATGGATTTTGCAGCAGAGTTTTATTTAAAGCAAATACCGTGGGAGTTTTTTTTTGTCTTTTTCTGATTTCTTGTCTCTTATTCCCCATATCAGGCTGTGCATATGAAACCTCAGAACTACTGCTCATTTTATTCAGAACAGCCCCTGAAATGTGACTCACCATTCCTTGAACAGTATTTTTACCAGCTGCTTACACTTCAGATTGGTTCTGAATGCTGCCAGCTTTCTCCAACAGCTGTGGAACATCCACCTGCAAATGTCAAATAAATCATAGGCAGTCCATGAGTTCCCCAAACACTCATTACCAAACACTGCCCTTATGACACTTCAAGGTCAAACATTTCTTAATGACTTTTCTCATATTTTTACGGGATTTAGCTAGTTAGGTATGAACACCAACATGCATGCAGAAGAGTATAATTCTCAGGGTAAGCTAAATCATCCATTCAAGGTTCCCAGCAATTTCAGAACTGCAAGAAAAATTAGACTTAGGGTCCCACATGCAGTAGGAAATAAAAAAATGGAAGTCTCTCTCTGTAAGGCACATCATGGAGTGAGACAGAATTTAATCACAGACAATTTTAAACTGTTCATACCACAAAAAACCCAAACCTAATGTATTAGACTACATCATTTACTTTTACATGAGTAGGACCTTTTATTTAATTTTTTAGTGCAGTACGTGAGAAACACCATGCAGGTTTAGGTGTTAGGAAGACAAATTCTTAAAAATGTATTTATCATCATATAGACTTATGAGTGTGGAATCCAGAATGTTCTGGTTCTTAGTTCAATACTTACTCCAACTGGTCACAGAGAGAAAAATACTGGTTCTTTTCAAACCAGTACCAATCTTTGCTACTGATTTTTTTTTATGCAGCCAGGATTCCACCTCTTTGAACAAAGATTTTCCGGTTTTAACTCTCAAAGGGATCTCAGTTTTGTAGCAGACAAAATTCCCTGTACCACAAGCACATTCCATTTTATAAGAGTTCACTCTTACTTCTTGATGTCTTCTTTCAAAAAAAATCTCAAAGTATGGATGGTAGTAACTTGCCTCAAAAACAATTAGTTTTCTCTCTCTCCTTTCCTAACTTCTGAGTTCAGTGAATTCAGTCCTTCTTTGTTTGCACTTACTTTACATAGTTCATTTATGTAAAAATGATTTCTCTTCTCTCGTAATCTCCTAAATGCAGATGAGCTCTCTCACTGTGGGCACTCTCACTGTGTATGAAATTTACATTTCATATGTAAATGTTTGCTCATCCTTCCTTTCAAACAAGTTCAGTTTAGATATTCCCAAATGGTTGCTTTTGAAAGAACTACCTTCAGGTATTTTCCTTCTTACTCTACCAACAACTGCAGCTTTCAGGGTTTTAAGTAAACACAGGGAATTAACATCTGTGGTGAATTTCTCATTTGGATGGTGATTATAATTGTGGTAGAAGTTTAACATTGTATCAGTTGGCTTAAAGATGTTGTAAAGAAAATTAAATTACTTCGTGGATCTCATGTAAGCCTTACTACTTATTCTAAATGGCTCTTCACCTATCAAAGTTTAAAGTAATTTACATTTTAAAAAAAAAAAAGGTAAAATAAAGAAAAGAAAGTCATTAAATGTCATCTCCCCCTTGTTAGTCTTATTTTAAACATTTCCCAGGACTGCTTTTGAGGGCACTGGGCACAAATTGTGTCAGTGCTGCTCATCTCTACAGGAACACTGTGGGGGCAGGAAGGACAGAATCCGAGTTGCCTGAAATTGCACTGAAGATGGGTTGGTTCCTCCACCTAAGCCCTGACTCCCAGGCTGCTGCTGTGCCCTGGGCTGCTGCAGGAAGGTCAATAGCAGAATAATTTCTAGAAAAGTCTTTTTTACCAGTCCCTTTCTCAGAAAAGCTGACAATTTCCACAACAAAGAGGATACAACGGCATTTCAGGACAAACAGAGCAGCTTCGGGGATCAGGAGAGGAAGACAACATACATTGCTGTTTAAAGAATGATCACCAAAATGCCAGAAAAGTGGCTGAATTCCCAAGTGAGCCAAGCTGTAAAGAGGATGTAGTTTCTTTCTTTACAGTGAACACCACAGAAAAGACCAAAAACTTTTCAATCTATAATAGATAAGTTTTAATACAAGACCCATGGAAATATCCACTTCTTCAGCAGTGAAAAGTGAAAGAAAGTAGGGAGATTTAATCATTATTTCAGGGCTAAAAATGGAAGAAAAAGTTGTCTAGAGAAGTTTGTGCTTTAATTAGTATAACTGCTACTAGATTTTTCCCTGTACCAGAATACAGCCTTTAGAAATGGAGAGAAGGGAAAAACATACTGAGGAGAAAAATCTCCATCCCTGGGGAAAGGGACAGGTTTTAGAAGTTACATTAATGGTGTCAGATTATCTTTGCTCAATCCACTCCTGCAAAGTATTCCTTCCTTAGCAGCCTGAACAAGACTTTTACAAACTGGCTTACTTTGGTGCATAAGGGCATAAATAAATACTGTGTAATTGCTACATAAATACTTTATAGAGGTAGGCATCTAATGAAACAGGTTTTCTGAAGCCAGAATATATGAATAAAATCTTTTCACATGCACTAAATGCTGTTTTCCTGCCGACAAATTCCCTCCAGGTCAATTTGAGAACTATTTAATGAAAATTATCCAAATAAATAATGTAGGAATAAACCTATTGAAAAACTAAACTTTCTGCACAACAGTTAAAGTATAAACTAAATTAATTAAAACCTTACTGACAAGTAGTGATATAACAATTATTTCTGATTAGTTTGATTAAAAGAATAAACATGTTAAATGAACATGTGATTTGCACCAAATCAACTATGACTTACTAAATAGGTTTGCCCTTCCAGTATCACATATAACACTGAAGATTGTTCAACCTATCATATTTTTCCACACTGTTCATGAGCTTGCTAATCAGAAGCAATTGATAATATGAAATATTTAATTGTGTAATGTTTTATTAATCTCTTCTCATGAAATGTTAATAGCAAATTTTTGCTATTGCAATATGGGGCTCTTGGTGAATCGAGCAGCTTTGGATCTTGATGGATCTTGGTGCTGCATATTTTGTGCTCATCACAGAATAACAGGGGCAAAAAGGCATCACCATGAGGATTAAATGCACACTCAATAGCACAGGCAATATAAAATGCAGACTACAGTCCGAAAAACAGTTAAAGGAGAATAATTTTTCTTATGGCTCTCCAAGGATCTGGAGAAGGGCAAAATTATTAACTTTCTGCAACAAACTGTCCAGAATTTACTCCAGTTTTATGACATGACAGGCAATTTTTGAGGAGTACACCGGGTTAATCTGCCTGGATGACTAAAACTTCAATTAACACAGGAACACGGGGCTATGTGTGGGATGACTGTGAATGGCAGCTCAAGTATAACAAAACCAGCAAGGTGTAGCAAAAGAAAATTTTGAGCTTCTGCTTAAAGAGACCCTAAAGAGGCTCCTGTGTTCCTCTGAATGCTGCACTTTCTCCTCACATTCTCACTTCCTTTAAAACCAAGCAGCTTTCGCCTTCCTTGCCACTCCTTCTTGGAAGATATTTAAACTCTCACCCCAGCCTTCAGAAGTTCTATATTCACTTTAAAAAAACCCACATGGGTAGAAAATTCTGCAGCAGTCTTTGGCCACGACCTTGGCTGTAGAACTCCCAACCACTGCTGTCCTTTGGCCCTCAGGAGCAGATCTGGGGCAATGGGTCTAATTCAGAGCAGAAGTTCCTCTACAGATACTGCCTATCTTCATTCTGGATTTGGTAATATCCACCAATTCTGGTCACCATGAGGTAACAGCCAAAAGGGTCTGACAAACTATTTGAGTCCAGAGGATAAATTTCAGTCAAAATACAGAACACAGATGAGATTATTAAGAAAAAGAGGTAGACTTGTCCAAAGCAATACTTACCTATGGAAACACACAGAATTTACTGAAGTCGCCAAAAAAAAAAAGGGAATGCATAATTACCTCTAATTTTCACAGGTAGAAACATGCTTTGTCCTGCTCATTAGCAGAGAGTTCAGGTACTTAAAGGGCTGTCACTTTTTACTCATGTAACAAAACCAGTGATTTAAACAAGTGCCAGAATAATCACGAGGGCCCAAACTAACTGGGCAAATATTTTTTTACTCAGTAAATATTACTACCAGTTCATGGGCTACATGGCAGATAAAATCTTCAGAATTCATAGAAAACAACTGCATTACTAATTGCAATACCTAGTAATATGTTTGGTTTTTAAACAACCAGCCTACTTCAACTGTTTAGATTGAAACTTGTTCCAGAACATCAAAAGGAACACAAAACAAATTGATATAATAATTAGTAGGTCAGATAACTACTCCCAAAAGGAAGGATAAATACAGATTGCCTGCAAAAACTGTGTAGAGACAGCACTGGCAGTTTGCAATGTGAAGTTGAGGGCAAATGCTTCAGCATCTTCAGCTACCCTGAAAAGGCAACTGCTAGGGCTACTATCCTGCCTTTTATTTCAGTTTCGAGGAACAAGTTCTTAAACTGTTTAACATTAATTGAAATGCTTGACACTGCTGAGTAAGTCTCAAATCTCCAGGGATTCAGCTGACACAGTGGTTGGAGAAGTGTCCAGGGGCTATCCGGATGAAATGCTTTTACCCTAAAAAACAATCTACCTACTTTACAAATGTAAAAGAATGATGTACTCACAACAGCATGTTGCAAGTTACGGGGGTTTTTCATCCTCGACAAGGATCGTGCTGACACTCCTAACAGATTGAACAGTCAGCCATACACTGGCACTTAGTTATAATGTTTCTATGCAGCGTCAGCTCCCTTGGAAAAATGTGCAGACAACTGCTACAGACTTCAGTGTTCAGCATTGGGATTGATGAGAAAGTTAATGAGACTCTGCAAATCACATCACAGGAGGTCACTTAGACCACGTTCTTACAGAGGCTGTTCCAGTGATGTAGAAAAACCACAGAGGAGGGGACAACCTAGAAACAAGTGCCTGTGGCATTTGTTGGGGGGAAAGGCTGGCCTTGGACCACAAAAGGTAAGTGTCACACTGAAGACTGTTATTTATTAGCCAGAGCTCAGACCACCAGACTGGTTTCATGCCAGACTTGAAGGGAAACGTGCCAGAGTAGTGCTTTATCTCCCTGAAGCACTAGCATTCCCACTAGCATCATTACATCTATAATTTAAGAAAAAAGTACAAAAGTACAAGAACATTAAGCTCACCTTCAGAAATCAGTATACACAGCACGGTACCACAGTCATGAAATAGAAATATTTTTGAAAATAAATCCCAACAAAAAAGGATCTAACTCACAGTACAGCTCTCTCACCCTTTGAAGACTCCTCTCACAATATCTCTGTGTTAAAAATGCACCTAAGCATATAAATCTGAAGCAGTTAAATATTGCCACTATGCTCCCTTTCTTCATAGGAGAGGGAATGCCATGGGTTTCAAGATGCCAGGAAACCAGGAGAAAAAAACAATCAAAAGTTTTATTAATTGTGTCCCCATTTTAGCACAGCTCCAGCCTGTCTAGATAAGCAGATGGAGAGCCTCACATAGAGTTTTCCTGGATGGGAGAAGATGTGAGCAACAAGCTGAAAATGAGGTTGCTCAGCCTGCTGGAAAAATTTGGCTTTAAAGGTTTAATGTAAGAACTCCATATTCAATATCATAGAGTTTTGTTGTGGTTTTGCTTTGTTGGGGGCTTTTTAGGGTTTGTGTGTTGGTCAGTTTGGTTTTTTTAAATTCTTAGTGGGGGTATTTTGATTGTGTTTTTTAGGTTTGGCTTTGTTGGGATTTCCTGATCTCCCCCACCCAGTCATTCAGTAAGAATCAGTGTATTTGTGTACTGGAGTATCTTAATTTTACAGATAAACCAGTCCTTAAGCACAACTCTGACCTATATGGTCTGAAAATGTCACATCTATTCTACGTATTTATATGCACCTTATTGATGAGTATCTGCCTTCAGTCACAAGCACATTCACTACCCTCCCACAAAAATATTCTTTCTCTTTAAAAGTGAGAAATGCAACCATGAACACACTAACCAATATTGACACACAAAGACTGGCAGAGCTGAGAACAGATCGCAAGTGCCCAGTGTACAATTTCCAATTAAAATAATTCCTTATTAGCCTTATCAGAAACATTAACATGTATATCAATTATTAACAGTATTGTTTTCATCCTTGAAAAATAGCTGATGAGGTGCAATTGGCTTTCTAGAGCCCTGCAATTCTCAAATATCTCATCTTTTCAAGACAAATCCATGTGCAAAAGGCAGCAGAGAAAGCACAGTGTGAGAGACTGGCAGGGAAGAGCTATGGTCTCGTGCTGAAGACTGAATCTCAAGAAAACAAACAAATAAAAAAAGCATAAGAGTTGCAAATGTTTGCTGAATGATCACCTGGTGCACTGACTCTGTAATTAGTGTTGATAGGTTTTTGGGATGATGCCTCAACTCATATATTACTCCAGTCACTTCTGTTTACCTCTTTGTAAATGTTGCCAAATTATTACCCAGGAAATGGTAATTGCTCTGTATTTGTCTCATCATCATAAACATTTGTGACAAGAGACCTTGAGCTGCTTTAATACCCTGACAAAACACACCACTCTCTTCCACAGCCCTAATCAGTAGTGTCCCTAATATAAATATCCATTCCCTCCTGTCACCAGCAGCAAAAGTGCCAAAGAATGTGAAATACTTGATGCAACAACTGCATGAAAAACAGAGTACAGTAGTTGTGCTTCTCAGTGCTTTCACGTGTTCCCCAGAATCCCTCATATATTCCTTTGGCCACGTTGCCACAAACCCCGAAAGTATTTCTAAACATACCATTGCCCAATTCAGCTTTCCATCATAAATTTAAATAACAGCTATGTTTCTGCTCTTTCTCCATAAACATTATAAATCTGACCAATACACATTTTTCTCTCCTGAAATTTGTCTATTTTTGATCATATTGAAATGTTTGTTCTACATTTTCCTTAGTAAAAGATGGAATTATGGACTTCAGCAGAATGGTTCATCCTGCCCCTTCTAACAAACCACAACTGTGGCTAATTGCATTAAAGACAAAGATGAGGGCCATCACACGCCAAAATGGTAACCAACTTATGCATATACAGGAATCCTCTTTTTATTATTCTACTGATCTTAAAAAAAAAAAAAGAAAAATGCTGAAACTTAATCTGAAGGAACTTGCTGATCTCCTAGTTAATATCTAAGCATACACTGATTTTCCTAATAATACTATGTCAAAAGCTGGTTTCTAGTATACTGTAAAAGATGAGGACAATTAACAAGTTATACACTAAATTAGGCTTTGCTAAAGGCTTAGAGAAATCCTTTTCCTTTCCTGTATTATCCTGAGAACACAGAGTTGAAACTGGAAATACAGGATAAAAGAGTATTGTTGCTCCTCCACAAGGAAATGCCATGGATTCTGCTACAGAACAGCCTGTTTTAAGGAGCCCACACCAGAGCAGGGTATGTTCCTAAAGAAGGGAAATGAAATATTGCCCACTGGTGAGATTACAAGGCACACAGTGAGACTTTTGCTGTATTTTGCAGGCTGGTCCTAGGAGTTCTCCTTCACAATCCCTCTTCATGAGAAGCTCATCTGTCCCTGTCTCTTTTGTGAGCTGGTGCTAATTTCAACTGCATGTCTGCTGTGGTTTCCAGGTGAGATCAATTTAATATTTTAGTCCAAATACCAGAAGCAATAGAATTAAACCAGGCACTAATCACAGACGAATTTAATATTTAATCAGGAAACTGTATAAGGGATGGTGATAGTTCTTAGTTCTCTTTCACATGCTAAAACTCAAATGAACTACCACCCCAGGTACTGGGAGGAAGGTACTGAAAAGAGCTGCTTATGTCTTACCTACTGTAGATACCACTAGTGATTTTGGAAAACTGTGCTGAAACAATGATAAAATATTAGAGAATTGTAGGCATCATGACAGAGGGAGAAGGACATACGGCATTTTATTTCTTGAGTATATTTTTATTTTAACACATTTACAGAAATCCATGGCTCATTTGATATAGCCCAATTAACGTGCATTTAAGATGTTCTAGCTATAAAATGAAATTCAATTCAGAAGCAGTAAACTTGTACCCAGCAAGGACTTTGTAAAGAAAATATGAGAGCATTTGCAAGGCAACATCAGTCTCGTAACTCATCTTTGTGTCCAACTCATTTAATGATCAACAGTAAAACAGAATTCTCACTCCTTCCCCTGCAGGTTTTCATATTAAAATAAACCTTCAGGTCTTTTGGTTGCAACAATGTCACAAAATCACTGTGTTTAAAACTTTCCTATGCTAAGCTGCTTGGGCTGGAGCTGCAAACATGGGGAAGCTCCTAAGGCCAGGAAATACAGCACTGCTTCTTTGTCAAAATTTCCACACACAAGTGTCAGCACTGTAGTTCCACAGTAACTCCTGCTCCACGTGCTTTTTCTCAGAAATGGGCTTAGCTCCTGGAGCACAGAAATGTCAGTGTGGTAGCAATGCCCAGGGTAGGTGAGAGTCCATAACCTCAGGTAGCTGAGGTTTGTGCTGCCTACAGAAAGTGAGTCCCCTCAGCACCCATCCCTGATGGAAACAGCCAGGGCATCACAAACAGGAGCATTTTATATATAACACATCTATCAAAAAATTGCATTGCCCATCAAACCATTTGATCTAATTGGGTCATATTTAACTGCAATCAACTTTGATTCATTATTTTAAAGCTAAGATTTAACAGAAAATATACTTGATTTAGTGGAAAATTGTCTGATAAGGAGCTATAGTAGATCAAATGGACTTAGCAGTAACTCAGGAGAGGTTCACAGTGCATTAACTCAGCAAGCCACCCTCTTACCAACCACGACACCAACTGCATAAATGCATTACACACCAAAGTCCTTTCAATATGCCACATCCTTTGGGCCAAGTTTGATTTGTTCATTCTTGCAAAAAGTGCCAGACTGGAGGTCTTGGAAACCAAGTTCCTCTTTTATCAACAGAGCAGCAGCAGTTCCTGTGTACTGCTGTGCTTCAGTCCAGCTCTGGAATGGCTGCTTCCAAGGCCAGGAATAGCTTTTCATCTGCCATATTAATTCATATATAATGAAATATGACAGTTTCATTACCACCTTCTCATTCACTTGTTACAACAACCTTACTGCTACCACAGTGGTTATAACTAATGAGTAAGATTTTTGGATATTTAGCACTGGAAACCTTCTTATTCATGCTGCAGAGACCAAGGAGTAGATACCAAACAACTTCAGCTATTTCTAAACTGGAGTAAACTCAGCTGTGTGATCTATGTGTAGTATGATCCATATCTCAAAATGCGCCATCCGCACGTGTGTATTAACCCTTGTACACAGGTAATTTTGTGAATTCTTATGAGGCCACAATTAAAACAGATTCTTCTTACATGTCTGCTTTAATTTGGCAGTGCCAGTGACGAAGTATAATTCCTCTGAAAGAGCTGACAGCTCATCAGTCACATAGCCAAGTTACTGCAATGCTTATTCTCAGAGAATTCATTGGAGCAGTTTCAGGCAGAGGGGTTGCAAATGTCTCTGACCTCAGGTGAGGAGAATGACTCTCAACCTAAACAGGATACACAGAAGATGTACAGAAAATGGAAAAATTGCTGAATGTCAGGCAAAGTTGCTATTAAGTGACATAAGCAGAACTGTTTCATTTAAGAGATGCCATTCACTAGAGGGTTTGTTTCTTAGTTTTGGAGCCAGCAAGAATTTTAACAAGGACTTCTTGAAAGAAATTAAAATTAAACAGGACATTGCACAGCTGTAACTCATAAGGCCACATTAATGGAGGAAAGTGTCCTAGCCTCAGCTTCAAATATTTTAAATCCCATAATGTCAACTTCCGAGCCAAAGCATGATATCAGGATGGTTCAGAGTACAAATTCCTATGTCTGTACACAAATGTCTCCATATTGCAGAGCAGGACTCGCACCTCCACCACTGAAAGAAACAAAAGTCTTTATGTTCAGTTCACAAACTATTTTCTTAGTATCCAGCCTATGTTTGATCATTTTACAGTTTATCCACAGGAGAAAGAGAAGTCGACTGTGAATCAGCAATACAAACAAAACATAGGGGCTTGTTTCTCACAATTTCTTCTCCAAAAATGCTTACTGTTACGATGAGTATTTCAGTTGCAGCCGTGAATTTCAAGCGCTTTATTCCACTTTCATTCCCAGTTTGCCAGAACAGATCCATGGAGTCAGTGGAGCAGCACAGGTGTAACCAAGGGAAGCATTTATTCATTAGCAGTTAAGGCCACAGCCACAAGCAATTTTAAGTCCTACAGCATGTCACAAATTATAATCATATTGAGCTGCTCACAGGATCTTCTTCTCCATTTTAATTTCCAAGGATAAATGAACCAGTACAGCCTCAGAGTTCCCAGAGCACCTCCTTGAACATGTACATCTTTCCCAGCATGCTTTTAAGGGAATTGCTTCCAGCTTCATCTGCCCATTTGTCAGCTTCTCATGCAAGCCTTCCCTTCAGCCAAGCTGCCACTTACACAGAGAACGGCCTCTGAACGGGCGGATTTTTCACAAGCCACTCTACAGATTTTTTTCTGTTGCAAAGACTTAGGAGAAGAAAATACCATAAAAAATTCACTTTCTGAGGACTTGAGAGAAAAGGGTGGTATTTAGACATAAAAGTGAATGTAAAAAACATAAGTGTACGGACAAACCAAATACAGTCCTTATTCCATTATATTTTCTTGCTCTGCATAATGTGACTTGAGGGCTACCAAGATGATCAGAGGGATGGAGCACCTCTCCTGCAAGGAAAGGCTGAGATAACTGGGATTGTTCAGCCTAGAAAAGAGAAGGCTTCAGGGTAACCTAATTGCAGCCTTCAAGTACCTGAAGGGAGCCTCCAGGAAAGATGGAAAGGGATTTAGAAGAGCATGCACTGACAGGACAAGCAGGAATGGATTCAAACAAAGGGAATAGGTTTAGATATAAAACAATTTTTTTTTACTGTGAGGATGGTGAGGCACTGGAAGAGGTTGCCCAGAGAAGTTGTGGCTGCTCCATCCCTGGAAGCGTTCGAGACCAGGTTGGATGGGGCTTAAAGCAACCTGTTCTAGCAGGTGTCCCTGCCCACGGCAGGGGGGTGGAAAGAGATGATCTTTAAGGCCATTCTATGATGCTATGACTTGTCCCCAGGTGTGAGCATCTGAGGGGACACTACCAGCCAGATTCTCATGTGCAGTAAGGTTTTTTTATCCCACTCTGCAAGTGTAAAGAGGCTTGAAGAATATTTATTGCAACTTTAAAACACCAGAGAAGATTAAGGAAGCTTTGATGTAAATATGAATAAAGGCCTTTACTTTTTATATAACTGTGATAGTGACAGTGGCTGTGTTTGCAGGTCAGCCAGCCCACACATGACAGTGTTATCCAACAAACGCAATTACAAAGGAAAACAAGAACTTTGCCTAGGAAAATATTGCATGTAAAAATCACAGCAGTTTGATCTTCTGTGCCTGTCTCCCCAGCCATCAGGTACTCCACAGGACACAGATAAGTAATCTAAAGGTTTATGTCTTACCAGCAGGGTCTCATGTAAACAGAAAATATTCGCCCTTTCTTTGTCCTATCTGCTCACATTTCACAAAACAGCAGAACTAAATATCAAACACTTTTCATAACTCTGCTACCTTTGCTCATTTTCCTGCTCTTTCCTTGGAAGTGCAGTGATTACACTGAAGTCGATACATCCTGACAATGAGATGGAATTATGTGCTTTTCCTTGACTTCATCTGTGGATGAGACACTCCAGCACCATTCACTAGACACTTCAGACAGAAGTAAGCTAAGAAGTGGAAGGAGATAAATGAAATGAAGAACAGAAATTATGGTATTACTTTTCTGCCAGCATTAACATACTTCCAATATGACTGTGGATTTCACAGAGTAAAACCCTTGATCCACAGCAGTTCAAGGTTTGACATTTTTTAAATATGCATTTATTTTCCTCTAACTCGCACAGTTTTTCTTTTTGAATGCCTAGACTCACTTCACACACATGTAAAAGGTGTTGTTTATGTTAAAGGTAAACCTGTACTTTCCTGCAACATCTTGTCAGAATAAATTCTGACCCCTTTTCAAAATTAGTATTTTGGCAATACCTCAGCATAACAGGTTCAGTCAACTTTGAAGACAAAATTAGAGAACAATATACTATTTTGTTTATTTGTAAGAAAAAGGCCTGAAGTTCTCTTGATCATAAAAAAAAAGGGAGAGTATTTAGAGATGCAAAAATTAAATGAAGTGTAGATATCTCAGTCGTGCTGAATAAAGTTCACAGAACTAAGAAGAGAGATAATGGTAATATGTATGTGGCACTCACTATTGACTGGATTACATGGCCTCTTGTCTATGTGTTTGTGTGTCTGTGACACAGAGAGGGACAAAATACACAAGGAGGAATTTCCATGGAATGATGTTACAAAACAGAAAATGTACCTAGTGATGACAGAGATGGTTCTGTACAGGGGGTTGTGTTGAAGCTTCCCTCTCCTGTAGACTTCTTACACCTCTGACTGTCACCCCAAAGCAGAAGGCACCCAGCTACACCGAGCTGGTACAGCTCTGATCCCTCTCATCCCCTGAGCATTCCTCTTCACTCACATACATTCAGTTTCCTCCTTTGGAAACTGTTTTTTTCCTACTGTATGCACAAAAAAACTTCAGCCTGTAGCTTATAAATTCATTGGCTAGTTTCCCTGAAACTCAACCACAAAATAGAAGCCTTAAAAATATTCTGCGCCAGACACCAGAGAAACCACACGAAATAAAGCACTTTATGTATATCTTTACTCTGGCACAGACTGCAGTCAAGGTTTCTTTAACATGACAGGCATCAGCTGCAATGCATGGATCCAGAAGAATCCAGGCTCCTTCAGTCCCAGTTCAAAAACCCCATTTGAGTCCTCTGCAGTGCCTGACCCTGGAGCAGAGCCCTCAAGAGGACTCATGCAGGGCTCTCGGTGGCCACTGGAAGTGGAGCTGTGAGCATTACATGGGTGGATCGTTCCTCTCCCATGCAGTGAGAGAATCCACATTTCCACAGAGCCAATGGCCCTGCTCATGCTCACAGCCCCCAGGCTGCAGTGCCAGCCTTTCACTAGCTGGGAAGTGAGCAAGTGAAGTAATTCATCTTAAAAGAGATTTTCATTCTAGGGAAAAAAAAATCAAAATATCAATTCACAGCTGATGTAATCTGCATAATTTCAGTGCATTCAACAGAACTGCACCATTTTAGGTGAACTAAAAAGCTAGATTCCAAATGCAGCCCTTTACTTTGATTAACTACTTGGCAAGCACTTCATTCATGCTCGATTTATACAGGATACAAAATCTTTGCTGGTCTCCAGTATTAACAGAAGCTTTACCCTCTTAATTATTTAAGATAATACAATGAGGTGGTCACTGACCTGGTAGAATAATGAGAGAGACAGTCACTGAGCTTTAGATTATTTTCACTTTTTCTGTGAAGATGCAGCTCCAGTCATTTATTCAACACTGCCCTCTGTACTTCCCATAAAGGAAATACATTTTTTCACAATAAAACAAGGAATGTTAGTGAGGGATAAGTAAAGACTAATCTTTTTGAGTTTGCATCAGGGAGTACTAAAGCATAATATTTTACCAACAGCATTAACCTTCTGATTGGAGAGTCTTACCTTCCCTTTTGCAGTACTGCAACTTCTGTACATTTCTCCCTTTTTGGAAGGATTGTCATTAGAAGCAATGACTAAATTAAAGTATTTGTTTCAAAATCACTCCTAGAAGATAAAAGCACTCTTGGAGAAGCCTCTGTGAGTAGCTGGATAGATTGAAAGGAACTACAGTTGAATTATGTAAACCCTATGTACAAATCCCTTTGTGCACTTTACCATCTTTTTCTATTTACACAAATGATCGTTTCCTAAAATTCTTGTTCAGAAAAACTTAGAACAAATAAAGTTTCTAAAATAAAGTTACAATTTCCACTGTACCAGTAACTCAACCACAACTTGTTAATGCAAGTGTGAATTTTCCCGAAGAGGTTATGTGCAATAGATTGTCCATTTATAAAAAATATTAATTTACAATTGTAACAACTCAGTACTGAAGGCAGCTGCTGAAAAGGTTATTTTCTGTTATGCCATACAAACCACCAACCAAAGACACCAAACCACCATCTATTCAAACATCTGGCTTTCAAATGCTGTAAGAAGAAAGTTACAGCTGAATCTACTTTCCGTGCCAGGCCAGGGGCCCCTTGCCAGAAAAGGAACAGTATATGTATGGCTTTCTCAATGACAGCACCAGTACCAGAGTCTTAGGACCCTTTCCTTGAATAACAAACTCAAGACACAGGGTTTGTATCCTGGTCTCAATTTTATCTTGAACAGATTGTGAATTCCAGACATTAGCATGAAGCACAAGTATGGTCCATCATCACCCACAGACGGACATTGTATCAGTCTCCAAAGTTAACCAAAATGTTATCACACATAGATTTTTCTCAAAAGTGAAATTTTGAATGTTATTCACATGGGTTTACAATGCTTTACACCAAATTATACAGGGTTTTTTACATTATTTAGAAAGTTAATAAATTATTTTCATAAGATGAAAGTTATGAAAAACTAAAGTAAAAGTCTATTAAAACACGATGAAAAATGTTCTTAAAAATGAGTTCATTTGGTAACTTGGAAACAATTTCAATGTTTGGCCACTCTTAGTTATTTGTATTTCTGTTTTTCACTCAGCTTTTCTTTTAGGGAAAATCTGTCATCTTACCAAAAAGACCCTTAAATCTCAGTCCAACTAAATTATCTCAATATGAGGTGGACACAAAATCATTATTTTTGTTTCTAAATTTATCAAAAGCAGTGATGTGACTGGTTGATCCCATGCAGTCTGTACTTTTTGAAGTTATAGTGTTTATCTCCCCTGTCCGAGCAAGTTTTGGGCCAATGGCAAATTGAGAGTGACTCTGCTAATTACTTGAGCTGGAAGCCCACACTGAGAAATGTTTAACTTTATACATAAACTGGAACAAGGGGAAGGTCTGAGACCTGGGATTATTTCCAGAACATCCTCTGTATCAGACATTAGAAATTGTCAGGAGAAGTGGAAGATCCACACTTAAATCTGCTCCAAATTAGTCAAAAGCAGGACAGTTCTCATGTTTTCCAGAGGCACTACTGTGCATGAGGTGTTATGAAGAGCCTCTGGGTATGGATACAAGGTGAATCCTGCCACCTCTCAGGTATGGGCTATGACAGTGTCATCAGCTAAATATACAGCAAAAGAAAATTTATAGGTGCTTCACCAGTAAAAACCTCACTGCTTAGAGACAACTGTCCCCATGGTCAGTCAAGGGCTGAGTAAAGATTTTTGTGAATGCTGGTGACATCTAAATACTGGCATCTAAAAGAAGATTTAGTGCCTATATGTTTCTGCAAATCAGCCCTAAGGAGAGTTTTTCCATCCTAGGCTTTCAAAAAGAAAAGATTAATTGGTCATCAATAACATTCTTTATCTTCCTGACAAACTCTTGCTGGATACAAAATGTAGCTAATCATGTCAATCTATTTTCTTCTATTGTTGACATGAAATATCATATACCTCCAG
Source organism: Calyptomena viridis (assembly GCA_013390005.1). Classification (NCBI taxonomy): domain Eukaryota; kingdom Metazoa; phylum Chordata; class Aves; order Passeriformes; family Eurylaimidae; genus Calyptomena; species Calyptomena viridis. The sequence continues at coordinate 125,356 of WEIV01011187.1, read as the reverse complement.
GCTGGAAAGGTTTCCTCATTTTTGATATTGGAGTAGTTTCAGGCAACTGAACTTCCAGACTGTAGAGTGAAATTGCCAGGGGAAGGGTGCAGGAGTACCAGTGCCATTTTGCACACAATTCATCATTACTCTTTCTCTCTGGAAATTTAGCCCTTCTACATCCTACCCTTGAATTTTATCTTTTGTTCCTTCAGAGAGAAATGAGTCAGAAAGTTTAATAGTTAGGCAGAAAATCTTTGAAAGACATGACCTTAGAAACAAAACCAAAGGCACTCTCAGAGAGAAAAATTGAATAGACAATATTTTGATTGTTGCAAAAGCACTGTTGAAAAACTGCTGGAAGATAATTTGGAATTGTGCCATTTAAAATACAGCCACTCTGTAATCATCCCCTTCAGTCTAAATCTCATAAGATCAGTCTTCCTGAAGGTGCATTGCTAAGTTTGCATTACTGCATCCTTACTACTGGGAGGCTTTACATGAACATGTCAAAAAAACACTGTAGAGACATTTATTTTATAATTCTGCTGTCAAAGTTAGCATGGTTTTGGTAATTTTACAGAGGCATCTGACAAGAAATTCACCAACCACAGTTCACAGATCATTGAAAGAGCAGATTTTTTCTTCAGGACCACCTAGCAAATAGGTCAGCATCACCCTCCTGCTGTAGTGCACCTATCTGGCTTCCCATCAGCTGTTAACAGAAGAGTAGCAGGAGTCTGTCAAAAATGCATCAAGGCAATTGTCACCTGAAGGTAAAAGATTTGGATGTCCCACCAAATACTGTCCAAAATGTCCTGTGGGGAGAGGCAGTCCTCAAATACTCTTACAGAGATTTAGTCTTAGGTACAGACATTAGAGAAAGTCCCCACTGCTGCTGTGCAAGGATCTCTAGGGAACTTTCCTGAGAATAAATTAATATCCTGCATGATACACATCACCATTTTGGGTTTTGTTGTATACCTGTTCTTCAGCTAAATAAAGCCATCTTGTCTCAATCTTAATATTTATTCACAGCATATAAAGGATGTGACTAGTTTCTCAGATCCAGTATGCTCATTTACTACACTTATAAATTAAAAAATTAGTAGACTGGAAGATAATATCAACTTACCCCCAAGCATGCTAACTCAAACCACCTCAAACTAAACTCTGTTCTCTTACATTTGCTTATTCCTATTTTTCTGACAATATTGCTACTCCCATAAAAAGTGTAGTCCCATATAAAGAACATAAGTTTCTACCCATTTTATTTATATTTTGTATAGGATGCTTGGATTTGAAAGTTACATGAAACACCCTGACAAAAAAAGTGTAAGAATGCCTCAGAACACAAAGCTCATCNTATTTGTTCCAAACTGGGACAACAGACTGTATAAAATATCCACTGAGGTTTCTTGACCTTCTCAGAGAAAACTCTTCCTGATGTGATCCTTGTGGGTCCCTTCCAACTCAGCACGTTCTGTTTGAGACTAAACTTGAGGAACGATACATTTCTCAAATAATTAAAAATTTCTTTAGATATTATAAAATAATTGCAAGTTACAAGTAGGCATCAAATGAAATGTAGTATTTACTGTGACTGAAACATTTAAATCACTAAGAGTCACAGAAAATCCCTCCTGAAATCTGTATGTAACATGTCTGGACCACAGTCTTTAGTGAATATATGAGAAAAGATAAATAGCTTCCTCATTCTTGGTGGTTCATGATTAAAACCAGAATAAAAAAAATACTTACTACATGCTTTGCTGTTTAAATATTGCAACCTCAGAATAAGGCAGCTCTTCCAGCAATTCCCATCTCAGCCAGGGACACAACTGCAGAACAAAGTAATCCAGCTCTCTGTCTCTCCTCCCCTCTAGGTGTGTGTCAGGCATTCACCAGTGTTGTGGTTTCTTCCAAATTCCTTGTTCAGTCTCTCCTTGGAAATTAAGTCCTTTTCAGTTGCTCTCTGGCTAATTATTTTCCTGAATTTGCTTGTCTAATACTTCTTCCAACTCTTGCATATACTGCAACTTGAACTATTTTCCTCTATTTCTTACATGTGTTAATCCTATTCAGTGGAAATCTTGTTAGTCTAGTCATGATATTAAAGAATAAAGGATCAAAACCATGCAGGGAAACTTGATCTCCTGGCCAGTAAAGTATTGGTCAAATGCACTGAAAAGGTTTTGCTGAGTTCTGCGCCAGGCTGATGTTTTTAATTACATATCAACAGATATTCTACTCTGTTGTAGACCAACAGGAGCTCGTGTGTTTTTCTTTTGCACATTTCAAACTTTCAGAAATGTGCCACTGAACAGATTGGATTTCAGTGTACATGTAGAAGCTATGTCCTAACAAATAACCAGACAGCAAATGTTCCTGAGGGCAGTGCTTTGCTGCAGTGTTGCAAACTACTTTCCTCCCGGGTGAACAGGAAACCCCCGGAGTTCTTTGTGTTTGAATCACTACTTCCTCTTTCCTATCCTGGCACTGTCCAGTTTTTAGTTTGCCCTTGAAGACAGGATCAAGTGATACAACTAAATGTGATCCGATTTCATAAAAACTCAAAAATCCGGCATAGATTTAATCCTGCAAAAATGAATCGGGTGAAAATTCAGATAAAAGCTACTCCTCAGTCTTGTTCACACCACTCTCAAGCTTCAGCCAGGAAAAGGGAACTCTGTGAAAGGGTACTGTGATGGACTATATCCAAAAGAAGATTAAGCCACAAGATAGAAATAGCTCAGTGGATTTATTCCATTAGTCTGCAGAAAAGAGGGACATTTAATGTGAAGAAATTCTGGTTTAAATCACTGAGCCAATTTTATTTTTGCTGTAACTAAGTTAGATCTCAATAGACCTACAAGCAGAATAAATTTATCCTCTGAGATTGATGTTTTGATTTTGTGGCTTAAATATTTTATTATTTACCCGATAAGTTATTTTTATATTACGCTACCTTTCTGGTCTGAAGTAAGAAGACTAATTTCCATTCTTATGGTCAAAGCCATTATCTCCAAAGCACTTATTCAGATGGTACATTTCACTTTAAATTTGATTCTAACTTCAGCTCTACTGTTTTCCAATTACATTTCTGGTGCAGATTTCACCCTTATGTCTGTGTGAGCTGAGTTATTCACAGTTAGAATTTTATTGCACCTAAATTACAAGTTTGGACTGTTGATCACATGTGATTAATTTGAGTAATTGTCATGAGTCTGCCAAACAGCCCATGTTCACTGAGGTGAGGCTTTATAAATTAGACAGGCAGTGGGTCTACCAGGAGAGTTTGTGCAGTAGATAAAGACTGCAATAGCTAGTGGTGTTTCCAGGTGTAATTAGAAAATGCATTGTTCTCCAATTAAGGAAATTAATTAAAATCAAGCAGATGGTAATCAAGGCATATTGCAATATAATTTTCTCTAGCACACGCATTACCCTCAGGTGCTATCAATGTACAGTATTGGTTTTACACTGTAAATTGAGCTCCAGTATACATTATCCTGACTATCCATTTCATAAAACATTCTTCTCACTTATTTTTGAATTTGTTTTTCATCTAACTGTACAAGTAACCCTGTGCTGCACATAAAAGGCAGTAGCTACAAAATATTTATTATGGGATGTTTTCCTTTTCTACAATAGTTCTGGTCAAATACAAAGCTAGGTTAGTAAATACTGCATCAATGAAAACTGCAGATTAATGTCATTGTTATCTGTGGTGTGATGTCATTGATTGTGTACTATAATGAGAATGATCATCATATTGACTCTTGAAAACTGAAAGTGTTGCTCAGTTTATCAGACATTGAACATTCTCCATAAAAATGTTTTACACAGAAATGACATTGTTGTTATTTTCTTTCTAAACACCTCAAAGTTCCCAAGAGAAGGTAAATAACAGACCAGCAAGCCTCTGGAACGGCAAACATCTGACAAAAGCTAAAACTCAACCCCCTCAAAACAACCCTTGATGTTTTCTTCCTTTTTCAGCAAAACTGAAGAACATCAGAGACACTCAGAAAACCACTTGGAAAGGCTGACGTTTCAAAAATACAAGTGACAGTTGCTAGAATAGCCCTTTTACCTTCAATCATTCAAAAGTGCTTAATTATGTTACTCTCAACACAGTAAACATACACACATGCAGTCCATGTATTTCTGATGATGGAAATGATGCATAATGGTATTTAGATTTTAGTGAAAACATCCTTTCAAACTCTTGTTCATCCGTTCCACCTGATAACACCTGCTTCCTCATCCAAGGCTCTTTAATACACTCCATTTTTAACTGAATGTGGCTGAAATGTGTTAAGTAACTAAGACTGACCTAGTAACAAGAAACCAATGTGTTTATGATTAACAAATATCCCTGTCCTCAGAGCCCCTTGCCATATTAAGGCCTGAAAATGGGTTAAAAAGAGTAATATACAGCTTCAGAAGGAAGACTTGCTATGACTTGCCCCTCTGGCAGAAAATTCAAAGGGTATCTCTCAAATGCAGGGGTAACCTCAGGCTGCATTTCATAGTGACACTTCAGGCTCTGCTGAGGATCAAAGGGGTTGTCTCAGTCATTCTCTCCTTGCACAAGAGATACTGGCCCATGCTTATTAGGAGCAATTCCCCTATAAAGGTCTGGTCCAGGATTCACTATACCCAGTTTGACAGGGGGCTACAAAGACCTCAAGTCCCACTGAAAGGTGCCCATCCACCTTGCTCTATTTTCATTTGCTGTGTCTAGGAAAGCAGTGTAGCCTCAATTCCTAAATTTCACCACAATTCACCTTCCTCCTCAACAACATCACCTTTATTCTGACCTGAGGCCAATACTCCTGCACAGCATCTATGTTCCTGTAACACACCACATGGGTCAATACTCCTGCCTTACATCAGTAGCTTAAAGAGCCTCGACAAGGTAGAGGTTTGAAAGCGATGTTAATCCCATTTTTTCCCAATAAAGATACTGCTTTATCCTTGGATCCAAAAGGCTTCTGTAAACCCAAAATCAACATGATCTTTTAGGTACTTAAATAACTTCTTAATTATAATGTCAAGCTCCTTAAAATGAGATATATATTGTGAAAGTGAACAGTTATTACATACATAATGAGCAATTTGCCTTAGGTATGACCTTAGTTCAGCTTTGCAATAATGCTGAATAATGCAGCCTTAGGAAATATGTTTAACCATATTTCAATCATCTATCTGAAAAATAAAAGCAGTACCTATTACTGAAGATCATCGTGAACTGATCAAGAGAAGTTTACAGAAGTTTTTCATATCTTATACTTACAGAATGATGTCAAGGTAATCTAAATGAAAAACAGGACCCTGCAAATTCAGATTGCAAGGAGTGCTTTGATTAGCTTGCTTTTGTAAGCATGTTAGCTTGGCTTCATCATCCTGGGCAGATGCAGGAGTTAAACTCAAAAGCAGAGTAGAGAGAAGGTCAGTCTGAAGCAGCACTGTATGTAACCCTGTCTCATGAAAGGACTCCATGTACATGTCTGTTTCTTCTTTTCTCATTTATATTGCATCGTCTTATTTGTTGTGACTCTTTTGTGTTAATATTCTTCCTTATCATCAAGCAGGTGAAATTGCCCAGATCTGTAGACATGTTAATACAGAACTCAGAATATGAAATAGGGCATACAAATATAGATAAGGCAACAAAATAACCCTTATTGATCTAGTTTATCTATATATAATGAAGGTCAAGAAAGACGACAAGAGGCCATGATGAGAGCCATGAGTTTGGGAAGTTGCTGAGTAGAACACTGAGAGAAGAGCACTTTTTTGGCAAAAGAGAAGATTTGCAGCTGTGTTTTTGAAGTCAAATGATATTTGCTAAACAGCAGCACAAGATCTCTAACAGTTCAAGCAGTAGCACTGGCCATGGGATGATCCTGTATTAATGGGATTCCCTTTCAGCTCTTCTAATTGAAGTCAGTTTCTCAGTTAGTAAAGATTGCCAAATATCTATAACACACATTTTTCAGAATGTCCCAAAGATGACTGATGTTTCTAATAACAATGGGGTCAGAAAATAACAAGCCTTTGACCATAATCGTTCTTTAGGTCCAGCTTTGCCTGTACAAGAAAGAGGGAAAGTGATGTGATAAATCAAAATGAAAATAGAGAATTGAGCAGCAAATCTGATGCTCCTGCCTCTTCCCATTCAGTTTGCATGTCTCAAGGCCAAATCCATTTTGACCAAACTCATTTTCTAGAGATATTTAAATGGCCAAGAGCTGATCACACACATATTTTTCAATTAGAAACACTGCTGATCCCCACTCCACTTTTTGATGCAATTTTCTTATGGCTTTAAGAAAAGAAATCTGAAAGTGTAGTTTGTATGCTGACAATTGTTCACTTGCCAGAACAATTCAGAAAAATTATATGTCAGGGACAAAATTAAGAATAATGAACACAGAACAGTTTGTGTGCAAAAATAACAAGGAGTACTTAATTCTTAAAAAACCCAAGGGGTTCTTCCCCTCAATCTTATTCCTTATGCCCTGTTTAACAAGAAAACTAAATCAACAAACAGGAATGGCTCACTGGAGATCAGAGGTCAGGTGCTTCCATCCTCTGGGTACACAGGATATTTCAGTATAATGGAGTGGAAGGAAAGGTTTTCACTTTCCACCATCTCAGCACAGTTAAGTAGTAGTACAGGTAGTAAATGAGAGATTCAACTCCCCACAGTTTAAGGTTTGACCAGAAAAAGTCCTTTGTAAAAAGTGGAGAGTGTCATACATAAACTGCACACCAGTAGCTAAATTCAGAGTTTAACTTGTTATTTGCTGTCTAATATTACTGTTGTGACATACTGAAAAATGTCTTCCCTATTGTACCTTAGAGAATATATCACCCAGTCCATTGCAAACAAATGAGCTTTCAGACCTCTATCAAGGTCTTCCAGATTATTAGAGGAAACAAAATGGGTTATAGGCATTTAATTCAGTCTTACTCTTTTACAGCTTCCTATCTGCCATCTGTTAACTAAACCTGAAATCTTAAATGCTGCTATAGATTCAAGGTAACTTTCTACAGCACCCAGATGTCTCCTTTCAAAAGATGTTACCAATTAAGTTGCTACCAATTCTGCTTTAACACATTGCAGACTTTTCCACATCAGTCACTGCTACATCATTACTGCTCTCACCGAGATGTGCATGGGTGTGCTTATTTCCATGCAGACAAACATACATCAGGGTATGACTATGGCTGTTGGAAAATACTGCACTGAATCATGGGCAAAATTCAGCAAGATTGAAACCTTCATTACGTGCTCAGTTCACAGGCATGGGAGGTGTCTGGTTACTTCTTCAATATCAAATACAATCACAGGCTAATCTTTACTTTGGCTGTGATTAAAACTTGCAGCAAGAACACACTTGGATAAACAAAAAAACTTCACATTTCTTCACTCTCGGTTTGAGATCCCTCGGAGATCTCTGCAGGGGAAAAATCGTTTTAGCTGAGATGAAAATGGAACAAGGTTGTCAACCTCTTTTGCACGTTTTTAAATAACAGAAGGAAGTACCCCTTGCAAGAAAAAAAAATGAAAAGAACATTATTGAACGCAAAACCAGTTTTCAACTGGATGGTGAGAATAATTTAGCAAGTGTCCCTTTGGCTTTTTCAGACTTTAACAGGCAGAAAGCATCTTGTTGACTGAAGATGAACCTAATTCTTTCAGATGGCTGCTAGAGTCATCGCACTCCCCCAGCATAAACACACACCAAAAATCTCATATAAAAGCTGACATAGCAGAGTTAATCTCCTCTCTACTGGTTTAGAACAAAACAATCACCACTTTTATCAGATAAAAGGGCTATAAATAGAAGCTCTTCTTCTGAAAACTGAGGCTATCCTGGAGAGAAACCTGAACGTGGAAAAAACCAGTTGTACTTGGAGTCCTACTTTCAGAACCCTATGCTTATTGCTGGAGCCACTGGCTCTCATTTTTGTGAGCTCTCTGTCACTTCGCGTATAAATTTAAATAAGCCTCCAGATGGCAGGTCACATTCACTCAAAACTGCAGATTTAAACCAAATCTCCACTATAAACATATCTTTTTAAGAATATCTATATTTTTTTATATTTAACAAATTTTTGTTGTCACTAGCCAGTTAACACTTAACACACTTTCTGGAGAACAAGCTTTGCTAGGTTTGAAAAGAACCTGACTAATACCAGAGACAGGTATGCCCACACGTGTTGTATTGAAAGAACCTCTGCAGAGCAGTTTGTATGAGCAACTCTGCAAAACATGGATAAGGCAAATAAATTTCTTCACCACTGGGTACACTGTGCAACCAGAGCTGTACCAGTGAAATGAGTGATGCTCCCACACCAATATCTGCTGCTTCCACAACTGATGTGGTCCCTTGCGCCTGCTGTGCTGCTTTCCTTGCCCAGCCTGGGCAGTGCCATCCGAGGTGGCTCATCACTGTGTTCCCATGACCAGAAGCTGGTATGTTTGCTATTGTTCCATGTCTTCCTGAGGCTATGGATACAAGAAAGGGTTGAGAGCTCCCAATAATATTTATACAGCTGCTAATGCAGCAGCAGTTTATTTTTGCTACTTCGGAATTGAACAAACCAACATCTGAGGCAATTTTTCATTGATCTCTTCCCAAAATGTCCTGTTGGTGTAAGCCTGGGCCTTCCTCAATATAAAATCATGTTTCGTTGGGCAGAATATCAATTCCTAATAATCAGCATTTTCAAATACAGGGTCAAAACAGTTTGATTGTCCTTCATTTCCTCGTGACACTGAATTCAAAGCAGAAGGGCACTGAAATGTTTCCAATGTCATTCTATTGCCATCTGGTGCTCACATCATGTAACCACAGATATAAAACCTCAATCCTGATTCCCAAGTGTCTGTAGAACCATGGAATATATCTAGGACTGCAAAATCTCACTGTAAATTAGATTTGCTCCAGGCAGACTCAAATTTTCAATTCAGTGTCTCATTCCTCTGGGAAAATGTTACAGTTCAAAACATCTAGGAACACCAATAATCACTATATGCATATCCAAATCCATCTCTGTAATGACATTTTTATATACACAGTGCATGTATCTGTGTAGTAAATCGCTATATATCTAAAATTCACCTGTTGCCTCAAGATAAAAACCAATCAGGGAGCTTCTGTGCAGCAGAAAACAAGGTGTTACACAGACTATTTCATTTACTTTCCTTTGTGAACATCCTCCTCACAATATTCCAATAAAAATAATCCAGCTGCAAAAAGCATTAAAATGTCTTAAATACAATGAGACCTTTTGGCAAGTATATCTGATATCTTCTGAATTCTCTCTATATGAAGTCTGTAATTGTTAAGGTCTTTTAATTACTTTGAAAGGTTTTTGAGTTTTCCATTGAGACATCTATGATTCTGATACAAACTGTGATTGATGAAGCTGGAGCATTAAGAAAGCTGGTTTGTGCTGGGAGAGCTGGGAACACTTCACCAATTTTGTAAACAGTCAGTTGTATTTCTCAAGCTTAATGTTTTAGGAAAGGCTCCAAACCCCGAGGTATTTAATGAATCTTTCAATTTAAACCCTATGGATTAGTGCAGATTACATTCAGTAAATTGCATGATCTTATAATCAGATTGCATCCCAAATTTCAACCATGTTTTCCTCTGGCATTGAATCCCCAGTTCACCCATCCTTAGGAAGCATGCTAGAAGAAGGATCAGAGAGGATCTTTTTGCATTATCATTTACTCTGAGCTTTTCCCTTGTCACTGCACTAGCAGAAGGAACACCAGAGGATGTGAATCTCATCTCAGTCAGCTGCCACAGGACAAGATTCTGTCCCTGCAGAAACCCAGCTCTGTCTGTGAACTTTCCCTTTGTATTTGTCTGCAAATCCAGCCTGACTTGACAATACTTGACCTGCTTTTACCCCTTCTGGCACTGATGGTGCCTGCCTTTGGGAAGCAGCTTCTTTCAGTGTTCCAGTACCCTCCTCACTTATTTACAATGTCCTTATCTGGATAAATATCAACACTTTCCTGAAGAAGAACATTGCTCCATATCTTTCCCAAAAGAAAACGTTTCACTTTAAAACTCCCAAATATTCTGAAACATTTTAATGTTTTGGTTCATAAGCTGCTTTCATGTTTTTTCAACCTTTTTTACACGCTTTAGTACATCTGAAGTTTTTCCTCAGGTTTGCTCTAAAGTAAAAACTACATTATTCTAAAGCAATAGCTACCACAGTAAAGGTGACAACAGCAAGTGATCTACTACTACTGTTTGTAATAAATTTGATTTTCACTGCTCTGATTAAATTCTAAACTAAAGTCATTGTACAGACTTTTTGCCATTTCTCTGGTGGTTTCTATAGCATCTTTTCTGACCCCAGTTCTCAAACCATTGTATTTCATTTCTTTCTACTGTTTGTTTTTTTGTTGGGACTCTTCTAAGGACCCATAGGACAACAGATATTTATTTTCTTCCTTTTTTTTCCCCAGATACAAAATCTTGCCACATATGAAAAATCATTCTCTAAAGCTTATTTCAACTTTAAAGACATCAGCACCCTGAAGAATTCTGTTAAGGCTGCTCTAGATATTAACCATTTCTTTATAAGCCCCTAATTTCTTCAGAATATGCTTTACTTTATTGATAAAACAGGTTACTTCCAAAATTCTTAGCAGGGTTACTGAAAGTATCTTCTAGACTTCAGTGGGTTTTAGGTCAAATTCTTGATAATTATTTATACATATGTTTGGTGTCCAGGGACTGAAATTTTACATTATGCTACATATTAAAGATTATATACTTAAGAGAGATCAGGCAAGCTAAATACTGCTCCATCCTTCTTCCAGCTAGAGCTCAGCTTTCAGTGTGTCATTTTCCCAAAGCAGATAACTGTGTGTCACATTCGCTGTGCCATGTCACAGATATTTGCCTCACAGCTGTCACCAGTACATAGTTTATATATTAGCAATTCATGGAGAGATTTTACATCTAGAGCTTCTATTGAGATAAGAAGACTCTTAGTACTCTGCAACTTCAAGAATCATTCACATGATCTACTGGTCCTGTCAGCAGAGAGCTGCTTTCCTTACTAAGGAAAATGTGATAACATGATAAACAGCCTTCATTCCCCTCAGTGAGGCTGTGCCAACCCCAGGCCCACAGGGAATACAATGGCAAGCCTTTGTCATCAGTCTCTGCTGAAACTCATACTCTGTATGAAATGCTTCCCTGGAACTTGCATAAAATGCTCATTGGGGAGTGGAAAGAGCCCAGATATCTCTTTGTGCAGTTCTAATCACAACATATAAGCTTCAAGCAAAGCAGCATCCTCTTTCTACAGCTAATCCTGCTCATTTTCATCCCAGTAAAGTTTCAGCTTTACTCTGCATTACATAAATCATAAGAACTCATCATATGAGGTTTGCTCTTGCCAAAGTCACCAGGCTACCCCAGAGGCTTGATGTGAAGTCTCCCTGTAAGTTCTGCATAACAGCTGAATGGATTTCAAATCCAGCCTAAACAATAACACACATAAAATAGCAGGGGGAAAAAAGGCTTTAACACTGTGACCAGAATAAACATACTTAAGGAAAAAATACCATCTTTTCCTAAGCATCCTCCTCGCTGAATGAAGTAGTTTCTTTCTTAGGTTCTGTACAAAATATAGCCATTTTACAAGAATCTAGGTCACAAGGAGATGTTCCTGCCCTGTATCTCAGATTGGAAGGCAAGAGATCAAGGAAACATGACAGCAAGAGATTATCCAAAATGTTTTGGAAGGATCCCTGAGTGAACTTACTACTCCAAGTGTCAAAGAAATCTTTTTACTTTGTCCCATGAATCAACATTTGTGCAGCCACTGTCGTTTCTCCTTTCTAGACTTTTCATTTATTTTACAGTGAAGTCCTGAGTTTCCTTTTTTTTTTTCCCCACTGTTCTGTATATTTTTAGCCAAAGTTCTACAAACCAACACTAGATGGTGCTTTCTGATGAGAAAACCTTAGGCCCCTTTTTCTTCAAAACATCCTGCTGCCCTTCTGGAATGCTGCAACATTGGAACAAAATATAATGAGCATCACAATTGGGGTGGCCTTTGAAGAACCATGTCATCAGACTCTCAACATTTGTTTTCTTTCTGAGGGAAGCAAACTCATTAAAGAATTATTAAAGTGTAAACCACAAAATAAAGTTAAGTTCCCAAATGCTTCTTTTTTTCATGGTATACAACTTGTGTTACAAAGTTATTACATTTTGTGTATATTAAACTCATAAAATTAATAACTGTAGTCATACATAGTATGTGTAAGGTATTTTATTTCTACATATATAGATATTTAGGGGGTTTATTTGATTAAGTATAGATATTGTGTTCATATATATAATGTACTCAATATCAATAAATAAAAATAACCTTCATGGCAAGTGATGGCAAATTATGATTCCACATGAGAAATAAGAAGGGAAAGTGATGCTTTTATAAATTAAAAGCAGGAATAAATAGTCTACTGGAAGTGTTGAGATAAAATAATTTAAATTGATGTTCTCCTCTGTGTTAAAACCAAGTTAGCTGTAGTTTGCCTGGACCAGAGGCTCCTGATCTTTTTTGACACTTTCATTTGGTCAAAAGAGGATCATACTGTAGAAAAGACACTGCAGGCAAGGTTAACAAAATACTTTAAAAGAGATTATTCTTAACCTGTTATACATCCTTAATGTTCATAAGCCCCATATGTGTGTAATTTTTAATTAGATGAACAAATTCTCTCCCAAGAGGGGCTAAGTGTATTCACTCATTATGCAAAATACTTAGTAGTTAAATAAATATGGTGACCAACTATAACTTTAATGAATTGGTGCTGTAAGTTACCAACTGATGAGTTGGACATAGAATGAACATGAACTCATTACAACAAACTGAAGAAGATGAGCCCTGTAACAGCCAATCCTGCAAGCAAGGCAATCACTAACAATTAGAGGGGTGTTTTCCTCACCACCAGCTAATGTATAAACCTGGGGACACACAGTGGGTGATGTTCCCCCTGAAAGCATCAAACTCTGCTCTCTGCAGGAACCAAGGCACTGCTTAAATAAGCTCTTCTTGATACAGTTGTCAGAACTAAAATACTCGTGTTTGAAGTTTTTTCTCAATTCCATATGGAATAAATAAAAGTCCAATCAGTCAACAGAGACCTGGTCTCATTCACCCTTCATAGTGGCTGCAGCTTTAGACATATGTTAAAAATCTGGGTGGAAGTATAAACATAAAAGAAATAGTTTCTAAGTCTGATCACTCCTCTAGGAGAGTGGAGTTACCACTGGGCAAAGAAAGGGAAATCAGTGGCTTTACAGCATGATCACTTGCACCCTTGTATAAGCTTGAAAAGCTGTTCTGGAAACATCCTAAATGGAGGCTCTGTTGGTTGATGGGGGGGTAAAAACATAGATGGATTTGATAAGTCCCTTTCAATAACCTACAGGATTGATAGATTTTGTGCAATCCTCACGAGATTCCAGGACACACTCCTTTCATCCCTTCTGCTTCCCAGCTACAGGCTTGGCCCAGCTGTTTGGCAAGGTGAATTGCAGTGGAAGTCTTAAAGGAAATCCTTATATTCTCATGTTAAAGAAGTTAGTCAGTTCCTTCATCCCTCCTTAGATAGATTGTTTCTATCTTCAAACATCATTAGTTTTTAATAATGATCATCTAAATCTCCAGTTCACATTTCCATCTCTTTCTTCTCATTGGCTCAGTGAGCTTTTGCTATGGAGCAGCTGAGTTCAGCATTGATGTAAGATTTATTTTTTTTACTCTTCATAGTCTTTGCTCTAGTAATTAAGGGGAAATTAAACCAGACAGAGCCCTAGTATTCTTAGATTTAGTTAAATGAAGCTAATATTCAACAGGATTATGCACATTTGTCACTACTTTTCAAATCTCTTTTGTACAATTTGATTTAGCTTTTATCTCCTTGAAAGAATATTTTTATCTTGGAATCAGGGTTTTCTGATTCCAAAAAATGCTGGAATCAGTGGCAATGCACATAACTCCTTAACTGAGATAAATGAGCCACAGTTGCTACTGTAATAACTGAATACTATTAAAACAAGCTAATTCAGAACAAAGAGCATAGGGGCAAGAGAGCTTCACAGAGGAGAATTTGGCTAAGGGAGCAGGAAACCCAAAGGAATAATGCTGGAAATCAGAGTGATCCCATAGGTTACTATAGCAATAGAAGTCAAGGAGAATTTTAACAGCTCTCAGTAGAGAAATGCTGTTATGCTACAATATTGATGAAAAATGAAAAGAAATTGCATTCAAGCACAGACAGAGATCAACCATCTGTTTGGAAACTGCTGTATCAAACAGTCCATGGTCTGCACCTGAGGTAAGTACAGGACAGTGCTGTTCTCATCTAAGTTTAAAAAAAAAAAAAGGCTATAACTCAAAATAAAGCTAAGAGAGATCTGATAAATCCACATCATACTTATCTATCAGGTACTGGGACATGAGGGACTATCCCACTTGATATAACAGATTTTTATGTTCTTGTGTGCTCTGAAGCATTCATTTCTGGTTCACCCTAAACACTAAAGATTAAAAGTACTGAAGAGAAAACTAAATTTAATGACAGATGTAGAGGTCACTCAGGGCAAGGAGTCATGAGGGAAAACTGTTTTCAGGGGCACATTTAGTGTGGTGTGAATTAAGTCGAACACTGTAAAAGGCAATGATGTGTACAGATGGGGCCCCTTAGAACAATGGGAAGTACAGCTTCAGTAGGAAATCCATACAGAGAATGTCAAACACCATTTATTTCTAACAACAAATGTCTAGCAGCCCATTCCAAATCCCTGATACAGAGGCACACGATGTAAGAATGGCAGAGTCCATATTCTGAATCCAACCCCACAAGAATCTTTCAAAAGAACCCATTCTGCCCATTGCTGGGCTGCCTGTCCCTGACAACACTGAATCTGCATCACACCAGCTCCTGTGGCCACAGAGACCAAATGCTGATTAAAAAATGTTTTATATGGTGTGTTAGAGGACAGATGGCAGCAGCAGCTGGAAACCTTTGCAAAATATACATTCTGTAATTATTAAACAGCAACAAAACAACCTCCAGCATACACAGAAAGAACTGCAAAACACAGAGTTGAATGATAAGCCCAGAGGGCAGAAACGTACAAGGACTACTCAGAGGAAGGTCACTCTTGCCCAAGTTGGTCTCCTCAACAGCCTGATGTGAGTGGGAGAGGAGAGGACTCACTGACCTGCCTGACAGGGTGCTACAGGCACGAGATTTGTTTGATCACCAGGGCCAACCTGTGGCTGACACTTCCACTCCTCTCCTGTCAGTGGCATATGACTAAAATTTTGTCTTTGTAGCATACAGAACTAGATCAGAAAAAGGGGTTGTTTAAAGCCAGCAACTTGCTTGCTCTGAAGCCAATGAGATGTATCTGGGTCCGTTAACAAAGAACAAGTTCTCTTTGGCAGTTTATAAACACAATCAGAGAAACAGCTCAAATTAAGGAACTGCATTCTTTTTAAAATTTGGGCTTTCTAGAACCCATTAAAAATCCCTCTAGTGCGATCTCATGCCTCCTTCCAATTTTATTTTAGCAATCAAAATAACTGAGTCAAGTTTTAGAAAGGGATAAACACCTCAGTTTTCACACATACTCACACTGCTCCCTGTAACTTAAAGTCTGAACATCCCCGTCATACAACTGCAGGTTTCTTCTTTTCACATCCAAAGCACTGGGTTGTCTCCATTATCTTCCTTTAAATATATTAAAAAACCAACCAACCAAAGGAAAAAAAGACAAAACTAACCCTAAAGTAGTTGGTTACAACAGACATAGACTGCATGAGTATTCAATAAAGCCCACACAGACTGGATTTCTGGACAAGTAGCCAGGAAGGCCTGACCTACCTGATTGTTGTTCAACCTCCTTTCCCATGTTCATTTTCTTCACTGACATGAGAAAACACACTTGTTCATTAGCACTTCCCCCTTTTCACAGACATACATTGTGCCATCAAACTCCATAATTGGACAAACTGACTATTTTGTACATAAAATTTCTCAATGAATGCACTTTATAATCTAAGTTTTTTGTTTCTGACAAGGTGACAACATCTCTATTTGCCAAGGTGTTCCTTGGGTTTTTAAGAAGTTATGACAGTCTAATGAGGTAGGAGGAAAAAAAACAGGTTTGTAAGGACAAGAACAACTTGTTACAGAAATTTGTCATAGGAAGAAAAGAACCAGGAACTTGCAAGTGTGTAGAAAGGCACATAAAATTGACTACTACTACTACAAGTCTTTGTCTTGTTTTTAGCTATTCACCAGGACTGTCATGGAATAGAGTCTCATATAAAGACAATTCCTAACCACAACCTTGAAGCAATGGGAAGAAAAAAAATTTACAAATCAAGAAGAAACACAATAGTTCAGAAAAGCACATAGCACTTAATTGTATAATGGCACCATAATACTTACTGTTATTCTCCTTTTCTTTTGTAATGTTGCACAAAAATACAATGATTTTTGTTAAAAACTCTTTTTCCTCAGTGCCACTGCAGATGAGGGTGGTGAGATGAGGTTTGTACTGAGGTTTTTATAGGTTTTCCTAAGATGTCTCCATTGTATATTTGAACACAAAGTCCAGGTATTACATTGAAACTAAATGTTAGTACCAAATAGCTGCTGCCACTGTGCCCATTTTTACCAAATTTCATGCTCATTATAATTTATTACAAAATGAAGTGCTGTGTTTGCTGTTTGGAAAAATCACAAACACCACACACAACTGTGAACTCATCAGTATCACAGAAAGGTAAAATAACAAATCAGACAGCAAGAGTTCAGTCATCACAGCAGTTGTCAGCCTAAGTCTCTCACAGAAATAAGCAATAGTGGTGTAGAGCTCGTTGTCTAATGCCGTTCAAACAGCAATGTTTTGCAGTCAACACTGCAGCCACTTGTTCACATTTGAGAGAAAAAATATAATGCAGCCAAGGCAAGGTACAGAAATCACGTCATAGATAATCTGTCACTTTTAAAAACAGAACCATAGTGCAGCTAAAGTTTTTGGCATTTCCTGACAATACATCAGAGATCTCAGGCACTTAGGTTAAGGTGCTTGACTTTGCGTTCTCATGAAACCACACTACACTGTCTTGGTTTATCTACATATCTTAAAACAAGTACCTCCAGCACTGGAACGTGGAGCTCACTCCACAGCTGCTCTACTCTCGTGGCAAGACTGTAAAATGTGACTGATGCAGTGTTCGTGCATTTCCAGCTCACACTCCTGAGGGTCCTCCAGGGACCCCCAGAAGCCTAATTCTGTAATACAGAAAGAAAAATGAAGCACATTACTATGGGAATTAACACATTACCAAAAACCTCATGAGAATGACTCTCAGACACCCTCAAATAATTGTTACTACACTGGATGAAAATAGTAATGATAGGGATACAGTAATAATGAAGTGAAGATAATTTTTTCAAAATTATCAGTATTTTCCACCTCCTCCAACACTTGTTGATCTGCTCCTTTTTCTTTCACAATATTCTGTTACTTTGGATTATAATTACCAGGTCTGTAGGAGATGGTTATTTACCTGTGTTTAGTGTTTACATGCTCAGCCTTATAAAGGATGGGGCTGGTAACTGTTTCACTTGCAGTTGTAAATCGTTGAAAATAAAGCCAAATAACCACGTTGTTAACTTTGACTTTAATGGAGGGAGTTTTGCTTAATTTGCTTCAACATTCACTTCAAAGCAAACCCCCATTTTCTGCTGCTAGAAAACCTTTGTAATAAAGAGTGCCTACTTGTTGCTACTCTATTTTAGATCAGTTGTTTAGTGCTCTCAAGAGCTCTTGAATTTTTATACCTGGTTTGATTTACACTCTTTGACACAGAAAAGAGAGCTTTCTTGTGGTAATATTTGAACCATCATTCAAATTCAGCCATAAAATTTACTCAGGAATGTGGTACAAAAATAAGCATGTCCCCTCTTATTCAGTAACAAATAGTTTGCACTTGACAGCCGAGGCCAAGGATACCATTTTTTTGGATGTCATCTCTTCACTGGTATATCATGTTGAAATGCAGTGAGAGTGACTTGTGTAGATTAAAAACACTAAATCCATTGTCAGGTGGGCAGATTGTTGTTAATAGCCAATGTGCTTTTTTTTGATGCGAAGAAAGTGGCGTTTTGCTAATGTTGGTAACAGCTCTCATGGCTTAGATGCTGCTCTGGCAGAAGCATGTCCCTGAATTTTAAGTGATGAAGCTCACAGCTCTGTGTTACAGGAGCCTCATTAACCCCCCACCGTGACATTGGGAGGGACATTGTTGAGGACTCTGTCAAGGACTGTCTAGAAAGGAACTACAATTTCACTGTCTCAAATACTCTTGTAATTCCCCTCATGGGAAAGCCTTTATTTTGTTTATCTCCAGAACCTCCTTAGAATAAATGGGGAAGACAGGGAAGTGAAGTTGACTGATCTTAATTTGCTCATGTGCTCAGAAGGACCTGTGGACACCTGAGATTTACTTCACCCAAGGCCACAGTGAAGACCTTTGGTAAAATGAGAAATTGAACCTAGGTAACAAAAATGCAGCTTTGCCCTCTAGCAGCCACCCGAAAATAAAAACTACCGTAAATTGAGAATTCAAGTAACAGTTCAGGTGCAAAAATAAAAAAGAAAAGTGATAACAATGGATTTATGTAGAAACATGGGATCACGTAGACTTCCTACCTTGACTTCTTCCACCAAATTGAGTTCATAATCTAGATGGGATGACTTACACTCATATAACGTACTATACACCTGCTAAATTATTAGAAACTTGCTTTGTCACATCAGAGACTTTACCATGACAAGTAAAGTAAATGTATATCTAGCTATAAACACAGAAAATATCAACAAAGCTACCTTCAAACCATCAAATATATTGCCTCAGGTTTAAACATAGCCCACACAGGATATTTGCAAAAGCACCATCTCTTTAGATTTAAGCCATTAAGGATCGTTAAGGATTAAGTGTCACATAAGATAGAAAGAAGTTCCTTACAAATCCTTAAAATTGCAAAGGCTCAATCTTAGGCTGCAGTCCAATATTTAAATTTATAATTCCAAGGTGAGGACACAGGGTACAACTAAGCACAGGATCTAGACCTAAATATTGCTCATTGGAACTACTCTACTACATATTTTTAATCTTATTACTTTTAAACTTAAACAAACAATTTAACTACAATGACCATTTTGCTCCATGGTACACTAGTATTGGTCAGACAACAAGAACAATCTAACATTCACATTCTAGTATCAGTAGCTAGGGTTTGTGAAAGAGGCCATCATTTAGACTATGTTTCTTTTTCCATTGATTAAAGAGGAGTCTAGAGGACTCAGACTAACTAAATGACTAGATTTTGGAGAGCCAAATGAAGCTGTTGGTCATCACAGTGAGGATGAGTCATATTTTCACAAAGAGGCAACACTCGAACTCACAGGGCAAAAAGCTTTAGTACATTTTCATGAAAAGAAACCCAAACCAACCAACCCAAGGGCTGGTTTGTGAAGGAATGGAACAACATATAAATAGATGAATAAGGGCTCCGTTGTACAGACAGGTATATTCCACCTATGAAAGATTAACAGAAAAATCTGCTATTTCATACTGCCACTACTATTTCTCTCCTTGTGTTGAATATTTTTTCCTATAAGCATACTATGAACACCACAACTCATAAATTATCTGGCTGTAAATAGTACAGTAAGACAAGAAGGTTACTATATCTGCACGAAATTTTGTATATATTTATATTCTGGTTGCCACAGACATTAGCAAACAGTAGTCTAAATTATTTAAGGTAATCTTTCTCTGAGTCTTGAGCATTTAAAACTTTTTAGTATGTATTAGAACCTAAAACTAAGTCAAAGTTTCCCCATCTGCACAGCCTTTAAAAATATTTTCTTCTGTGCTTTTTTTATAAGAAATTCAATTTGCTTCTGAGTGCAGTGGGTCCAGCTCTCATTCATTTTGAGTGCCAAAGATTTCATTTGAGTAAACAGTAAGTGAGGAATAGAAATTAACTTAAACCTGCTTATCAATTACATGATGTGAAAGTTCTCAGTCTTGTCTTTCTGTTATGGTTATAAAATGGCTTTTGAAAGAGCATGAATGTTCTCAGTTGTTCATGAAACAGATCTGTGCCCTATGCAGCTCAACTGCAGCATGAAAACAGCTTTCTATCACCAGATTTTTGTTCTTGTGCTGGCTCTGCTGCTGTGACCCTGGACCCACATAGCATAAATATAACTATCTTGAAAAGTACTTTCATTTTCACAAGCTAAAAAGTACTACAACAGAAAGAACATTAGTACACCTGTCTGAAAAACACTGGAGTAAATGCTTTAAAAGAAAAAATTACAGTAGTATAATTAGTTTTCATTAACTTAAACAACTTCCCATGGAGGCAAATTTCATGTAAGAGCTCCCACAAAGCATTCCATCCCTCTTCCAGACATATAAGCCATAAGCACAGAGCACAGCTTATAAACAGCAGTAGTAGGGTTAAAAAGGATTCCTGCCTAGTTCCTTGCAGGCAAGTTTAATTCATCCTACTGAGCATCTGAGTAATAGCTGCAACACATTTTAATAATTTATGTGTTTGCATGTGGCTTCATGGAATCCTGTTTTATCTCAGTTCTTTACTCCTAAAAATAAGCAGTTGTCTCCTGTTTAGTATTTGACTTATTCCCAAAATGATTATGTTTATTTTTGTCCCGAAAAAACAGAGTGGTTATTTTTGACAAATGCTTTTAAACTTTGCTCTTTCAGAAACATAATCTGTCAAGAGAGTTTTGTCCATCTGTACCATGCTCATCTTTTAGTTCTCCAGACTCAGTGTTTGACAGCTGGATCATTTTTATCCAGAGAAACACTCTGAAAATGCAGACACTGTCTGGCGCCAGGTGCACTGTGGTTACTGAATCCCAGAATCACTGGGGTGCCATGTGGGATGTTCAATTATTCTAATGGGATGTCTTGCTTTTCTTTGGAACAGTCTAGCAGGTTTCCATTGGAAAAGTCTAGCAGCTTTGTTTGAGCAATGCTCACATGCTGCTTCCTTACATAAATATCTTTCTTTTTCCTGGTCCCTGAAATAGGCTGGAAAAATCCATCACATACAATTATTAACAATTAAGAATATAGCCAGGAACTGCAGGCTTATGGGCTGCACTATAGATATGTTCCTAGTTTGAATATCTTTTTAAATAATTACTATATAGAATAACAGACCATATCACTGCCAGGTGATCACGGTGCTTTTTTCTTTTTACTTCTCCAGCTCCTTAGCTAATAAAAGTAATTTGCAACTTATTTTTGGCATGTGTATAAACTTAGAAACACTCAGTTGGTAACCCAGGAGACAGACAGCAGGCATCTGCTAAACCCCAGCAGTTGATCTAAGGTAAGCAGTGACGGTGTGTGCTCCTTGCACGCCCCAAGGGACGATGCTCCAGACCTCTTCAGGGAGCCATTCAGTCCTGAGGCACTTCAGACCTGCAGTTACCACCAAATACAACCCAAAGAACCAGTCATGCAGGCCTGGAGATGCCAACTGCCATACCAGGCCTAATTCCACAGGAGCATGGAACAGCCACCAGGTGTAGTGATGCGGCTGGAATTTAATGCAGAAGGGTTATAATTTATTAGCCTTGCTGCCAGAGATTTTTGTCAGCAGATTGTTTGGTCAAGAAGACAAATTTGTCAAAATTAATTGTCGATTTGCTTCTGTCAGCTTTTTAATAAGAATAGGTTTTTCATCTGAGAAAGAGAGACTGTGAAGTAGATGCAAAGGTCTGGAAAAAAACAGGTTTTGTCCTGAGAATGATTAATCCTATGCAGCTGCTCTCCTGGACTATTTTCAAATGTGTTCAACAAACCTTAAAGATTTGTTTGAGTGGTGACAGAATTATTTTGCTTAACTAACTTCACATTTTAATGAACTGTGAAAGCCTAAAACTTGAGAGAAGATAGCTTGTACTGATTTGGATGAATAATAGGCAAGAAAATTTTAAATGGAGAGCACCAACAGCATTACAAGACACTCCACTCCACCCATCTTACTCCTCTGAGTTATTCCTGCCAAAGGCTGCTGCATGCTGTTCATTGTCCTCAGAACCTGAGCATTTCCTACCTCATACATGAAAAATCGGGCTTTTTCTCTACAGCTGTTCACAACATAAGAGAAGGTAAAGCAAAAAGTTTGAATTAACACATTTTCTTGATATCACAATACTTTTCAGCTTAAACCATCTTCCTCATTTTTAGTCATGCTTCTCCCAAAACGATTTCTAGATGTTTTCAATCAGTTTATCTTACCTGCTTCAGCTGTTTCCTTCTGCTAAGCTAGGCCTTAATTCAAGAGACCATTTAATTGTCTTTAAACATGCTCTTAAGCTTTATGAAAATCAATTCATCATAGAAGCAACATTAACAGACCTAATTAATAAATTGACATAAACCCTTGTTTAAACTCTTTGCTTACTCAGGATATCTTCCTGAATCAGTACTTCCATGTTATGCTGTGACATTTTCAAGAGCATTCAAGTAATTTAGCAGACTAAGTGTTGTTCTCTTGCAGGTTGGCATTTTTGAAAAATTATACTGTTGCTGAATAGGGCTGGATTTAGAGATGGGTTTGAGAAGCTTTTGCTGAATTGCAGCCTTATTCATTTATTTCAGCATAGAAATATGTAGTCCAAGCTTTCTATTTAATTCTGTCTCAGATTTCTACTGGTAGTCACCATAAGCCATCTGCTTCCACCTGCTTTGTCCTCTCCTTCCAAAACACAGACTTGCACTTTATCCCTGAAGAATATTGTCTAGCAGGGGATAAAAATTGCAGCATTTCTTTTACCATTAATGTTTTGGGACTGGGTTTCATCCCAACTGCTGAACATCCCAGCCTCTCACTGCCCAGAGCAGTTCCAGCTAGTGCACAACACTGCCACATGCTGCCTCCTCTGCTTCTCTGTATCAGTCAATGTACTCTCCTTTCTTCTTGTTTTTCTCCTCTCTAATATGTCTAACAACATCAAATTTTTCTAGAATAAACTGTTCTCTTCCAGGTCATTGTTCTTCATGTCCATCACTTGTTCTGTACTTTCCCAAACATGTCTCTCCTTTCAGAAAGGACAGAAATTTGCCATCATTTTGTGCTGATTTCCTTGCCTCAGATGCTTCTAAGCTGCCAAGACACAAGCAAAAAGTTATCTTTTCTGATTTGATCCCGAATATCTGATACTTAGCCTTTCACATCCCTACCTTGCAAAATCCATAGTGAAATGCAGGTGGTAAAGGACACTTTGGGTAGTGAGAAGGAAACATTCAAACTGGCCCTTGAGCTGTGACATTCCTGCACCTTTCATTATAAATTAAACTTTCCCATCTCCAAGCGTCTATAAACTTTCCTAACTGGAAATACTGGTAAAATTTAGGTCCTGTCTGGCACAGTTCACTGATGACAAATCTTGCTATATGTCTTACTCCTGTGCCAGTCTGATGGGTTGTGCACTTAAAAGTGCTAATTTTCAGAAGCATCCTTAATTGCAGGAACATTTTACAGATACTTA
The DNA here is from genome assembly GCA_013390005.1 of Calyptomena viridis. Taxonomy (NCBI): domain Eukaryota; kingdom Metazoa; phylum Chordata; class Aves; order Passeriformes; family Eurylaimidae; genus Calyptomena; species Calyptomena viridis. The sequence goes on along the minus strand of WEIV01011187.1, from coordinate 101,681 downwards.
AGTTTGAATCCAAGTTATTTACCTAAAAATTCATATGCTGGAAGATGCCACTATTACGCAATCAGAATCTAAAAAATTAGAGTCTAAAAAATGTAGATAACCAAAGGACAGGAATGCAAATGACAAGATGCAGCTGTCTCAATAAACAAATAGGCTTGAAAATAATCATAGTAAAGTGTTAGAGGACACACAGGTTATGTCCAACCCAAAAACTGATCACAGGTAGGTCCCACTGATTTCTTCACTCATTCCCAGAAAAGGACGACAGTGCCTCAGTTGTGATTTTTCATTTAAAACTGAATTGCTACGTCTGCTTTGCAGCATCCTATGAGAGTCCACTACACACGAAATGCACATGGAAGATGAAATGGGTCTGGAAAACAAAGAAGAACAAAATTTTCCAGATAGTTACTTGATCAAAAACATTCACCATTTTGCATTTCATTTAATCAAAATATTAAAAAATTAAGAAGCATTACAATTGAAATTATTATCTGTTAACCAATACTTTGCATTTAAATGTATTCAGTTATCCAAATGTAATTAGGATACTTTTAAATTCTAAATTACAAGTATTCTAACTTACCCACCTATATTTTTGGATATGAAAAATGTTTCATTTCTCTTCCTAAACATCTTTCTTTTTTATTTCACTGGAATGACTTTAGGATGACTTGTACTCTAGATGTTCCCATTTCTTTACTGGGCTTTGGAGAGATGAGTCATCTAGATAAGCAAGACAAAATTCTCAGGATGGATATACAGAAACAATAGGAAAAGAATTTAAAAAAAAACAAAGCAAACCCTTTTTCCTCTTAGTTGATTCTCTTTTCTCTGAAAGGAAGTACAGTCTCGATTTTTTACAGCAGAGCAGCAGGTTCACAAAGAACATTTGAGATAGTATTTTTTCACCTCTCAGAAGCCAGAATCTCCTGACGACACATTACTGACCGCTGAGTGGCAGTGTAAGGAAAACAAAGCCAAAAGTACATACAGTGAAAACCCACGTGGGCTTTCACTGAATCCAGAGCATCACAGAAACTACTTCAACATTCAAACAAAACATCCCCATCAGGAGAAATATCTCCATCAGGGGAGATACAATTTACAGAGATCCCTCGCTGGAGTCCTGGCCATGTGAGCTGTTTTTAGTATTTCAGAGATAAAGCATTTAGTAAGGATTCTGCATCTGTATGTCAAATACTTACCATGTTTAAGAGAGAATTAGAAAACTCTTAGAGTTTTTTAAGAAAATTCAGAGAAAGATTGTGGGTTTCTGTTAGATTATATAGGACTTTGCCCTAAAACCAGAAGGACTACAAATCAATTTGTCAGTGATATCGCTAAAAACCCCCAAATAAAAACCTCCACTGCATTTAATATAATTTGATTATTCAGAAAATACTGAAAATAAAACCTTCCTGAGGAAGGGTCTGGGATTGATGAAAACCCATAAAATGTACCGTGACCTACAGACCTACACAGGTCTCATAAGAATAATTGCCTAAGACAGTAACTTTGAGTTGCTTTCTAATAACACTCTGGCAGGGGGAACACACTATAAAAACCAACCAGCTTTCCAAAACAGAGAACTCTATAAATGTCTGAAACACAGGGAAAACCTCAAAGGAAAAAAAAAATCCAGAGAAAACTTCCACCAGGCTAACAGGTAAGTATTATGTTCTAGTAATGGCTGTCTACCCACATTCTAAGATCAGCAGAAGGCAGAAAGAAAACAAAAAATATGCAGGGATGAAATACTAGAGTTACCAAAAGGATTTCACATACAATCTCCTGATTCCTCAGCTAATTCACTCCCCTCTGCTCAGTAAATACTGTGCTGTTTTGAGGAATATGGGATGAGCAGCACGAGAGGAAGCTTTAAAAAGTGCAGAGGAAAACTGAGAAAGTATTTCTTATTTGTGAACAGTTAATTCACAAAAAAAAGGAGATGTAAAATTGGGACATGAAGAAGAGCTGTTTTACTGTATTGCACTGCATGCAGAAAGGTGATACCAGATCTTGCTGGGTGCAACAGTCCATAGGCTAGAGAGATGAAAGCAACACAGAAGTCTTTCAAAACACAGTATGTATCTGAACAAAAGATGAATTCTTCTTCCCTTCTGTGCTGCTTCTTCAGATGTGGTTTCCCATCAGAACCCACACTCACGTCTGTCTGCTCCTGCCCCTTTTTGTGTCTCCACCAGCAAGTCAGACCAACATGCTGATACAGCTAAAAGTTAATTTGTTTTCTTCCTCTTCTGCTGCCTGCACAGCCACACAACTGCCAGCACTGGGAAGGCAGTGTGCAGTCATTGCAGTGCATCAGAGGAAAAGATTGGATTGCCCTTTTCATCAGCAGCTACAGGCTCTTAAGGTGTTTTATGACAGCAAACCTGGGAAAGTAAGAGCATAGAATAACCACCCTTTTCTAATCTTTTCTATTACTTCAAATTAGGAGAAACTTGAAATACCCAGCTAGAAGAGCTGCAATAAAATACACCAGGAGCCATTTGGCATCGGTCTTCCAAGACAGGCAGCTCAGCACATTCACAACTTTTCTGTGCAAAAAGTGCTGAATATATGCTATACTTCACTCTTTGGAGTTAATTTAGCAACCAACACAACAGGACATGAATCATGATGAAATAATTTATGAATAGGGTGCTGTAAAACAGGAAGCCAAATTCAGAATATTGATGCAATTAGGCAAAAGTTAGTAACGCACAATTATCATTGCACAGCCTCTTAAATGAAATCAGAAAAGGGCACCATAAGAAAAAAAAATAAATTAGAAAACCCCAAATACTTGTCAGTCTGCCTGAATGGGCACTGCTGGTTACTAGAATTGCTGACATAATTACTAGAATTGCTGTGTGCCAATATCGGGTATCTCCCCTCCACAGGAACTGATAAGCTCGTGGCCTCTTGCCATATCATACAATCTGTTCAGGTCTTAGACAGTAAAAATGGATCAATTTGAATGAGGTTTGAACTATTTAACAGCAAGTCATGATTTTACTCAGGAAAAAAAAAAGTCTGAAGATGATGCCACTGACCACAATGCAAGTCTTTATATATATGTACCTACAGAAATATACAGCAATAACATGAAACATACCTAAACAATTATCCCATTTCCCACTCCTCTACAATGCAGTTAAGACCAGAAGAAGATGAGAAGTTAAACACATCTGTGGAAAAGGACAGATGAAAACTATGCCTGGCCTGCCTGAGCTGAGGGGCAAAGAATTACTTCTGCATTTCCCCTTCGATTTTGACTTACACCCAACACATTACAGGGACAGCTACATCCCTCCAGCTCAGCCTTTTTGTCTGCAGGGTGGCCCGTCACCTCACTGGCACCACCACCATTCCCCCCCTCAGGAGTACCTGCCATGTTACTCTTGGTTGGAAAAGCACCTATTTGTCCTCTTCACCTTTAAAGCTCTGGCTCTGCCCTCTCTGGCACTCCAACTACCCTTCTTCTGCCATTTGCTTCAGGGGATCCCCCCAGCTGGGGGCTGTGTTTTGCAAGATTCAGGGACAACTTCTTTCCCATCACCATCTGGGCAGCCTCCCCCTGTCCCTGCACACAGACACAACCAAATCCAATCCTGCCCTTCCGCCTCTACCAACTTCCCCTCCTCTGGAAAAAAAACACCCTCAAGCAAGGAAAAACCACATTTGGGCCAGGCCTGTGATCCATTTGGTGGCCCTCAGACACACTCACCCTCTGGGGGCCAGTGGGGCCAGTGGAGGACAGTTTCCCGCCATCGCTGACCCGGCAGGTCCTGAGGGGAAGCACCAATCCCCTGCACGTGGGAGCTGCTGAGGCGATGGCGGGGAATCCATTGAAATCCCTTTCCTAAAATCGAGTATCTACACACAATCTATACAGCTGCCTTTCCCCTTGCCACAGTGTTAATTCCACCGTGATTTGGGCGCTATCAGCCATACCTGGAGGGATGAGGGGTTACAGTCATGGCTCTCCTCAGTCCGGGCCCAGAGACAGCGCCTGAGGCGGCTCCAGCGGGCAGGGACAAGGCTGCTGCAGGCTGGAGTCCCCCGGACACATCCCCTCACACCCTCGTCCCAGAGGCTGCAGCCTCCAGTGCCTTCATAGGCCTCGATTTCAATCAGTTTTTGGTATCATCAAGCGAAAAGAACAAAATATAAAAAAAACTAAGCAGAAACTTTAAGACAGAAAAGGCAGATGTACTTTTTTAGCCTATCCCTGAAGAGTTGAAGAACAGTCTCTTCAAGAGGAAGTAAAGGCAATGAGGGCTTTGGTTTGGTTTTGCATTTCCTGATCTGTTTCAGACAGAAGTTCTATCTGAATGGCAATGTATTAATCATAACATCAGAGTGCCAATACAGAAGGGCAGGAAGCAGTCAGGACCTTTCAGAGGAAACCTTGCTTGCAGTTGCTATGAGAGGTGCACAGTCACAATCCCCCCTCGGACTCCTCCTGCCTCCACTGTGGTGGCAGGAATGGCGCTCACACCAGCTCATGTGGGGCGAGTCACTGAGCATTGCTCCTCAGCCTGGGTTGAGCCAAACTTCATCTGGACAAGCATATTTTCAATTTGTGCTGCTAACAAAGCATTGGGTAACCCTGCCAAAGTGATAGAACATACAACCTTCCTTCCTGAACAGATACATGTGAGGCTGCCAAGCTGTAAGAACAAGGCATCCCTGAGAACCTGCGTGCACAAGTCAGTCACAGCATCCTACCATAAACTCCTGTAGTATCTTGATACAGTGCCATTACTATAAATCCATTAGCATGGTAGGACCAACCTCTGTAACCTTAATACCTCATTATCATGTACCTCGTCCTTTTATCTTTCAAAGTATTTTTGGGGCATCAAAGCCTGATACTATTTAGAAAAACTATTTTTACGTATTAACCCCCGGAAATAGTGACTACATTTCAACACCTCTAAATGAAGGAGTGGCCAAGGCACAGGCTCGAGCCATATACAAAAAAGTCTGACAAAAGTAGAAAGCAAACTTGCATTGCTGTGTGCTTAGCAAGTGATTATGTTTTCTCTATAATATGCCTTGCAGGTACTGCTTTTCAGTTCAGCACTCTGTCTTTTGAGACACTTGTACAGCACTAACTCTTTACCATCATCTTTCCAACCTCCAATACCCTCTACAGATTGGATACACAAGACATGAGAAAGATGAGACAAAATTAGAACACAAATGTTATCTTTCTGATGTAGTGCTTGTAAATATGTTCATGAAATATAGTAAAATGCAAGTGAAGTGACCAAGCCTCAATGTTTTAGTCAGAAAACACACACAATAATAGAAATAAGACAATGCAACTGACAATGGGAGAGTGCAGAGTGGCAGCAAGAGTATAACTGAAACTAATAGAAAATTTAAAACAACCCAAACTGCTAGAAAAAGGACAATTTACAATATGCCATTTAGCCTTGAAGAACCTGCTCAATATTTTTCAGAGATTGTCACAGTGACTGCACGAAGTCATTGGGTCAGCAGATGACTTTTACTACACTTCTACTTAGTAATAAAGCTCCTCTTCTCCTTCCTCCCCCCGCCCCCCCAGTTACCTTCTCACTCCTGGTTCCCTTCCTCAACTATGTACTTTTATTCACCAGTTTTCTCCACCTCTCCCTCTCATACTTTTCTCATTTTAATCTGCAAAAGAGAAAACACTATTTTTACTTTGATGAATAATGTGACCTAGCACCCTGAGCAAAGTGCACATTGAGTGGATAAACACTGACTGCTGGTAACCCCTGGAGAGATTATTCCACAGGTGATCATTACTGAAAAGTATTTCCAGTTGAGTCTGTTGTTGTTTTAAGTTTCATTGGTGATTTAGTTGCACCTATCAGATCATAGGTTATCAAATTTACAGACTAAAAAACGGCTGATGGGGTGACAGATAATGAGGGAGAACAGGGCAGTTGTACAGTCAAAAACTGGGATCACTCGAAGAATGAGACCTATTCAAACACAATGCTGATGAAAAAGCCGAAGTTATGTATCAAAGAACAAGACATCAGGTTTTCATTATGAGAGGAGAGACTGTTCCAGAAAGTAGAAGCTAAGAAAACATGTGAGTCACAATAGATACGCAGCTAAAAATGTGAGATTTCAAAGACATTCCATAGCAAATGAAACAAAGAAAAGAAAGGGAAGGAAAGAAAGGATAATCTGTTCCTCACATCAAAAATGAAGTGGGGGAGAGGGCCAGAGACAGAATTTTTTTACCTGGTTGTAGACCATTGACTCATAAAACCATTTTCAAGAGACCATAGAATCTGGCACAGAGAAATGTGTCCTTTATCCAGAGTTAGAGATGTTTCCTTAGAATTTAAGATTTTACTGTATGGTTAGATCATCAAAAGATGATCAAGTTGTGACTCATTTACAATACATATGAATCAGCCTGGTAAGAGAATACTGAGTGCTACATCATTCTTGGACTTCACACAAGAACCACGACCACTGTCTGGCAGCCCCAGGTAGACAACTTTAGGCAGGGGAAAGAACTTAATTCTTAGCATTAGTTGTGGTTGTTATCCAGAACTGGAAGAAGCTACAAGAAGAGGTGAATGAAAACCACATTTATTTTCTCCTAGCTAAGCATCGTAGTCCAATAGAAGGGTTTTGACTTGCTGATGTGAGATGTTATGGCCTTCTTTGTAAAACTATTAAATGAACTAAATTTCTTCTAGACCTAAGAATCTGTGAAAACATCCGATTTCTTTTCCCTTTTTATTCCCATGTCGGTGCTGCAGAAAAGAACTGTTCTTGAGAAAATCTTCATCCTTCTCCCTCCCTTCACCAGCAAGGGCAAGCAGCACAGCTTGCCAAAGAAACAGATTTTCTTTGCGCTGCTTAATGTGTATTGCAGGTAATGGTGTTTTGGGATGTCCTTGCTCTGCTTGTGCTGCAGAGAGAGCAAACGTCTGGCATAGGGACCTCGAGAGGGTGACAGGTAGCCAAGAGCAACTTTGCTTGCCTATAATTTCTTGAGTTAGGAACCACCAACAGCTGCAAATCTGCTTTAAGTTTGGCAGAGGAACTCGGAGATGTGTGCTGGAGCTGTGTTTCCCATGCACTGCTTAGCAATTTCTATAAAGAGTGAAATCAGATTTTTAATCTAACTTAGCCTGCCAAGACATGTAGGTTTATGATTTGAAGAACCCATCTCTGTAATTTCTAAATTCTGGTTTGTTTGCCTCCTCCTTACCATTTCACAGGACTTCTGCTAATAGAGCAAGCAGCTGCCTTTCCAGATAAGCAAGAGTTTTGTGCTGCTTTCTTGCAGGAAAGGGTCAGAGCAAAGGAGTTTCTCTAGAAAAAAAAGAACACAAATTATTGTGAAATAACTTACAAAATCAAATTGTAAACTTCACTATTAGCCTCCTAACTGTTAAAAACAGGAAACGAACAATTTTTCTTTGCCTGCTTTTTTGTCCTCTCTAATGTATTTAAAAGAGAGCTTTGGAAGACGTTTCTCTTCTTTTTACTTCATTACAGAAATTCATAGTAAGCTTCCACCATGTTTCTGCACGAGAGCAGAGCATATGCAGGCCTATGAAAATGTTCAAAAGGCAGCTCTGTGCAAACAACAGAGAATTTTAATTCTCAGAACTCATTCATCTTTGTTTTTTTAAAACAGGAAAATCATGAAAGGAAAAGATCTTGATTAAATATATGACATCTGCTCTTTTTAGTTACCTTCCATGTAGAAGTGATGGTGTGATCATTACTGCAAGATATAAATAGGATCAAATTTACAAAGATAGTATCTTTAATGTGACTAATGCTGTACTGTAAAAACCAGACCAGCTTTGAGGATATGCAGGCTGAAACTTTGATCCTGAAGGCAAAATACAGCTTGAAACAAGTGATACAAGTTTAACTTGCACAAGTTAATCAATTCTATCAAAGAAGTTTGTACCTGCAACATGGAGAGGGAAGACTCAGTGAGTCATTAGTTCCTCTTAGAGAGGGAAAGGCGGGTTTCTCAGAACACAGAGGAATTCCTGGTTGTTCAGGAATGTGAAGAATTATAATAGGGCACAGAACCAGTATATTTATCAATTCTCAAATTTCTGTGTAGCAGAATTAAGTTTAAACAGTTCTTAATCCAACTTTAATTTTGAAAACTGGCATTTGTATTTCAGTGGAGAAGAATCTGTGCCTGAAAATGTCTCCTCTTTTCAATTTCTATCAGTTGATCTCATAAAAGACATCATCTGACCCCCCAGTTTAATTACAGCAAGGCCACAAAAACTTGTAGGTTCAGTAAGGAAACTCATAAAAGGAAAAAAGCATTTTTATATTTCTACATATAAATTCTGAAACTAGAAATCAAACAAAACCTTAAAGCCTTAATTAAAGATCAAAGAAATTAAAGAGGGCATGATGTAAAGCACCCTTCCCTTTTCCAAGTCACAAAATTCCCTGATCCAAAAGGCTAGTATTTCAAAAGGATTAGGAGCATCTCTTATGCCCAATGGGATGCACGTGTTTAGAAGATAAATGTTTAGATCTTTCTGGAGAGATAAAAGTTTGAGGGGAAAAAAAAAAACCCACTTCACCTTTCAATGCAGAAGACACAACATCCTAGAAGAGGTTTCTATCACAGCTGTCCATTTATCACTTGTTATTTGACAACTAAAAACATTTGTTTCTGCTTCTGTGGGGGATGGGAATACAAAGCAATGCAATAAACCAGCCTCTCCAGGTATCTGTTTTCCAGCTCAGATTCAGCAGGAAACGAGGTCACAGATCTCAGAGAGGAGGAAGTTTCTGAATTACAACCACAGATTTATTTATTTTATTTTTAGGTCAATGTAATCACTGATAGTAAAGTTGTGTATAACATTCCTTAGTGGGTGAGAGTTAAAGATGTGAGAGGAACTGAAGCACATTTTAAACTACATTAAGCAGCTCTATTATTAAAATTCATATTTATTTCAATCTTATGTAATGCTCTTGTGACAGCTCAAAGAACTCTGATCTAAACCAAATTCTCACTTTAAATACTGCTGATCCTTCTGAGAAGACAAATTAAAATAGGCTCACTGAAGGCTGAAGTACCCACTGCGGTTTTCCCAGAGCAAGGCTCCAGTAGAAGAGTCAAGAGTAATTGCATATAAAAGGCAAACAAGACAAAAAGTGTATTAGCTGTAAATTGCAAGTTAGCAGTGGTGCCTTGTGTCTTTGTGTACAAGTGCAGAATGAGGCCATTCAGGGGCACTGGACTTAATAACTGGACAATTATCAAATTAAACAAATTAGGTCAGTTCAACAGAAAGCCATTAACATGGCATATCTCAACATCCTTTTCAGTAGGCTCTTGGAGTCACAGTCAGTCAAGTTCAACAGTAAAGATGCTCTCCACAATGTGGGTGGTGAGGGAAAGAATGAAATTACAAGGAAGATAAATCAAAATCAACAAAAAGAAATTTTCCTCCAGACATGGCATGGAACACACTGCCACTGGAAAATACCAACATTTTACAAGAAACTAGATTTTCACGAAGCTTAGCTTGGGAAACAGTCCCAGTGTCAAATACTAGCGAAGTAAAAGATGCAGCAAGAATAAAAACTATGAATAAATGATTGGATGCTTTATTTGTGTCATAACTTAGGGTGGAATAAAAATCAGAAAAAGCTATGTTTCAGGGCTTACCTCAGTCTTTATTATAAACTAGGAGGCAGCTGCTGGATTAAATTGCATCTGTCTACAGCAGAGCTCTTCTACACAAAGGGTAACATTCTGGCTGTTATCAGAGATCCTGCACAAGACCCATGGAAACTAATCTGGGTTACAGGCAACATTAGTTTCTTGCAGACAAAGCCACATACGCTGTGGTGCAAGTTCCTAACTATTGGTACCAGTGCCCATGCAACTGGAGATGTTACGTGCAGTAGAGTAGCACCAAAGAAGTAATCAGAGCATTAGATATAAAACAATAGTTCTACAAAGAAATTGGAACCTATGTGGACACTAGGTGTTAAAGATGGAAAAATGATGACTGCTGTCTTGGATGTACTCAGGAAATGATCAAGGTGGGGTAGGGGGGATCAGCAAACAGCCAAGGACACAAGAGTTGCTGGCACAACCTGGATTTCATCTTAGAACTTCTGGAGGCCAATTTAGTACTCAAAGCATCCTGTCCTTTTTCAGATGGCTTTTTCCAATGGAGGTTTATTATGCAATTAGATGGTAGGACTTGGGACATTTTAATAGCAGCAGTACCTGATGCCAGGCCAAGTTTACCCAGGTAGCTTAAGTTCACAAGGGAATTTGGTTTTTAGTTTGTTTCATCCCTAGACACGCCTTGATAAGAGTACTTAGCTCAGAAGGATCCATATACTATTAATTCCCAAGAATGACATGCAGTTAAAAGTTATCTACAAATAAGGTAAAACTTCAGTCCCCAAAATGTCACAAGCACTTTCACTGTGCTTGAGAAGTCACTTCCAAATGCATATATTGAAATTCTGGCCCCATGCCTTAGAGCTGTTCACATTCTGTTACATGAGAAGCAATGCGCTTGCCAAACTGATTTTCTCAGTAAAATGAGAAAAGGCTGAGCCATTTTGCTATTAAAAACATGTACTAGTTTCCCAGGTAAGCGTGCAGCAGTTATTTGTGGCTCTGTTAATCAACTCTTAAGTGTGATATGAACATTTTATTCATTACAAGACTGCATTTTCAAGATAAGCTTGCAGTTTGAATAACCTTATTTAATACCTTTTTCTTAAAAAATAGATAAATATGAAGGCAACCCTGAAAAGATTCTGAACTCAGCTAAGTGCCTCTGTGATGCTGGCTCACGCCTGCTGTTCAAAACTGTCAGCAGAATTTGTTGTACATGAGGACTGGCAGAAATATCAGCTCATTTGTGTGTTTTGTTTGCTTTTCCTTAGAAGTCTGAAGACACCTGCCTTTTGTAGCTTTCAAAAGCCATTAAAATCCAAGAACAGAGTTGTCCCAACTGTAAGCATACCCCAATATGTTAAATTTATTAAAAACATGAGCTCGACTTCTACATCTACTGTCACCTGGAGAGATCAGAGCCTACGTAACTCACACATTTTCATAGTTACACAAGTGACACCACAAGCATCTGATTCTGACAGCTATTTAAACAGGATTTGCAAAGATGCTTCCCAATTGAAATGGCTTCAGACGCGCTGACACTGCTGCTTGGCTCAGTCACTGCCCCACACTGAGCTCAGCTCTGCTTCAAAAGCGGCTTGTCTTTGGCAAGTATGGGAGCTCCTTCGGGTACCCCCGTACGCTGCAACTGCAATAATCACAGAGCAGCTGTGCTCTTTGCCTAGAAGTTAATTCATTGAGTTCTAACAGGGCAATATGTAGAACAGGGCACTATTTCATACGACTGCAGAGCCCAGAGACCTGGCTTTTGAAAGTGCAGTCAGTGGCAGAGCTTTGGGATGTCAAAGCTGTGCAACAAAGACTTAGTGGCAAGGCTGCTATTGCTTAAACTTTAGACATCAACACGGTGGAGGAAGCATCAACAACTTTTCTTTGTCTTTTTCCCCTCTGAATTTACTTGTACTCTATAGCAGCATTAAAAAAAAGAAAATACGGCAAACATGATTCTCCTAAACTCTGATTCTTTGTTCTCTGCCCCCATCAAATTTGCTTCAACGTAACTTCAATAGGGTGTTTTGCTTTTGCAGCAGATGCTTCAAACCATTTTTATTCCAGACACTGCCTACAGAACACATCAAGATCACTTCTGAAGGGACAGCTGCTACCTCAAGAGAAAAAAAGGGGGGGTCAGGGGGCATCCAAGCTGATGTGTGTTGTATATTTCCCATGGCTCTATGTCTACAGAGAACATTTCCCAAGGAGGAAGGAGGTTTTTTTGGTGTCTTTTTGAATGAAGCAAACAAAGGATTTCCACCTCATGATCACCAGACATTCTTTTGTGAGACAAACAGGAATGGATAAAGGTCCTACATTCCTTTAAGTATACAAAATAAAAACCACTGTGAGATTCTGAAGGTTTATAAATGAAAAAGCTTTTGAAAATCACCATCAAGGAGCCAAGAAGTCTAGCTTCCCCTTTGAATATTACTCTCAGCCTCAACTAGGCGCATTTTTTCGTTCAACTTTCTCACAACGTTCACCTAACTACACTTGCCAGCATGTTTTGCCAAATTAGAAAAACTGCTGCAGAAACCATCTGCTTGACATTGCTTACATATAATAAAGTATCGCTCAATACAATGTATTGGAAATGTTTGGAGATCTTTACATGGGAACCAAAAGCAGCAGTGCTGACTCAGGCACATCTCCCGCTGATGTCAGTGGGAATTGCACCTGAATGAGCACTGCTGGATCTGATACAGAGCTTGCTGTGCAGCGACTGCCGCTGACTGACATGAGAACATATGGTTATAGTTTAACAATGCCAACTGCAATGGAGATGAGAGGGAAATTTTATAGCATTTCTGGCTTGCTGCTCTTTTATAACTATCAAAAACACTCAAATGATTTGTACGTCTGCTTCTATAACAGCTTTTCCCAGCTTTAAGTGAACACTGAGAAACTGCTGCAGAGTTAGGTCCTACCTCAACAGCAACAGTTTGGGTTAATCTGTTGATATAAAAACTTGAACACCAGAAAGTGAAGTGACACTTGAAGTCTAAAATAACACTTCACAATTTCTTTACGGATGGTACTACATTATCTCTGGATGAGAATGCAGTTATTTCAACACATCCCCATTGGTTCAATATGAAGCAGATATAAAGCCTTCACAGCCCAGACTTTGCCAGCCCAGTAGGAGGCACATGTGTCTAACAGCTGCTACAGCAAAGGACAATGGCTTCTCAAATGTGACTCCAAATTTACATGTTATAAAATTACAGCTTAAGTGAGCATACAAGCTAAGAGAATCACTGAAGTTATAGCACCTCTGAGTCGTGATCTCCAAAGCAGCACCTCTAAGTGGATAAATCAAGCCCCCTCCCTTACATGAGGTGCAGAAGGGTGAAGAGCAGCAACACTGAGAAAGTAACAAAGAGAAGGCATGATGCATGTTTCCACAACTCCTAACCAAAGCTTTAACACAAGGGATTCTGAACCTTCCATACTTCCTAGGAAAGGGCCACATTAGAGAACCAAATGCCAAAGAGCAGGCAAAATACTCGCTATTGCAACCCACTAATTAGGACACACCCATTACAAAGGTTGCAATTTGGTTGCAGCTCCCAGGCATGTGGCCTTTTCCTTCAAATACTACAACAAAGACTCGTGTGTTTTGCTTTACAGAGTTTCTATTACCCTCAGTTTACCAGCCATGGGAACACTTCCAAATCATGTTTAGAAAAGCTGTACTCCTTTTGCTCAGGCACAGGGACACGAAAGCTGAAAACCATCACATCTACTGTCTGTTTTTTCATGTGATGAAAGTGGCTGGAAATTAAAAATACAGACACAAGGGAGATCTCACTGCAAATCTCAAAGTAGTAGAGCTTTGTAGTAAGCAATCATCCTCTTTGCTAGATATTCCTGAGAGTCAACCTCTGGGTAGGTATATTCCTGCATTTATGTTGTCAGGAGAGAGAGAGACACGGAGAAGTTTCAACTGCACTGGTTGAAAGAAGGTAACAACTTATTGTTTGACCTCTGATTTGGGCAAAAGCCAATACATCACCACTTTAAAAATTATTGCTCAATTCACTCCTGAAGCAGACGGTAAACAGTGTTTGCATTCCAGTAAAGTGACCCTGGAGAATCCATGTGAGGGACACACCACTCAGGGTGGAGCTCACCGACAGAGCAGAGACTCTTTGGTACATTTTGCTTAGCCTGAGTGCTTGACTCATCCTCAGCAACACAGATGGGTACTCTGTTTTTCCTACAAACTCCCTTGGAAGAGAATCCATTTGCGCAGGGATGGTTAGGAAGAACACCAGAGTATCATTAATATTCTCCATGGTGTATTCTCATTACAAGACTTCTGTGGACTAAGAAAACTGTATCAAAAATACTCTGATCCCCCCCAAAACAGGGACCTAATCCCATATGAAGAAGTGTATCCATCATCCACACAATCACAACACGCAATTAGGGAACAGTAAAGGAATATTAACTAACATTCCTGTAAAACTAGCACTTCTGGAAGACATGTAAGCGTAAGAAAAAAGATTTGAAAGTCAAAATAAGGATGTTTGGTTTAGAGGAATCATCACAGAAGGGACACCTGATAAAATTCCAATGCAAGTGTAAAATAATTAGGTTAACTAACATACAGAAGGGCCATTAATTTGTCCTACGATATGAATCCCCATTTTATTGTAACATTAAAAAGCTGCTGGCCTGGGTCAAGTGAAAGAAAAGAAAAGACAACACTGAACAGCTGTGTTGCTGCAGTTATTCAAAGAAACATGAAGTCTAGTTCTATACAGTAAAACACTAACTTTAGGAAATGCTTACCTAAAATGGACTTCAGTGGTGGAAAAATAAGGTCTATCAGGATTGCTATGCCATTCCTGAACCTTACCAAGCTGCTTCCCTTGCTTATGACAGATCACTTGACACAGCTATATTTTCCCTTTTGTGTAAGCTACTATACCTTTACAGATTCCTTCTTCCTATGTACCTATTGAGACAAAAGGTTAATATTAAACAAAGCAAGTGGCAAAAGTAAGCAATGTGGATCACAGCTGTAGTTTCTTCCCCTTTGCAAGATTAAGGAATGCGGTATGTAACTCTCACCTGTGTTACCTGGTCTTTGTTGCTTCCACTCTTGCTCATGTTGTTGTATCCTGTTTCTCACATTTCTCTTTTCCAGCTGGAACTGTAACTCCGTTCTCAGAGCAGAGCAACCATCAGTGGTTTCACCTGGATCATCAGCACAGCACTCAAGTTCAACCTACCTCAAAAGCATGGAGTCCCAAAGAGCAACTTGGCATAAATCTGAGGTTTTGTTCAGAGGACCTGACCAGAACAGTGTTAAAAGCAACAGTACAGCTCTATTCAGACTGAGTGGGATAAATCAGCAGTGGGACGTGATGTTGCCTGAGATGTGTCTCACACAGCAACCCAAAGCAGTGATCCCAAAGAAATGCTGAACAGAAACATTTGCAAAGTTGCAGGAGGAACTGAACTATGTTATTTAACACTTCATCAAAGGAGATAGGAGTTTTACTTTGGACAGTAGACTTTATTAGAAATTTTCTCCTCATTCATCAGTAAATTCACATTAAAATATGCTGAAGGCAGCTCAGTCTAAACATTTGACATTCTGCCATAACAACAACTTCCAGTTTAAAAACTAGATAACTGATCAGGCAGATAATCTGAAACATGTAAGAAACGCAAATAGAAAGCAGCATCTTGAAAAATGGGATGAGCCTGAAAAATTGATACATTTCAAATGGAGCTGGGGAAAAACACAAAATCAGTCACCCCAAGATGGGAAACAGCTAAATGAGAACTCCACAGACGCTAAACAGATAAATAAACATTATAACCACACATACATTAAAAAGAAAACAAAGTACTTAGAGTTCATACCACATAAAAATTATAAATTTGTTCAAATAAAAAAAAGTGACAAGCTTTCTAAAATATGAATATCCTAAATTCCTGGGATAGTGAACACTTTGTTATAAACTGCAGAACTTTGGAGGGACTAGATTTGGTCTTGAAAACAACAAACTGCGCCTTACTGTTACCAAGTCCAGAATCTGATCTGACACATATACCAGTTATTTTTCTCTCATGTTTTCAAACCACATACTCTTCTTCTAGACAATAATCTGGTTTGTTTTAATGTTAGAGCTTTTAGATATTATAGGCCTAATTATGTTGAGTGCTAAATACTCAAAACTCCCAACAATTCTGCATACAAGGTTTAAATATTTTTCAAAAGGATTTGTTTTGCTGATTTATTTTTATTTACTGGGGTAAGGTGTAGGAGACAGAAAGAAAGAAAAAAAAAATCACAATATTGAAGAATTCTCTCTCCTGCAGGACAGTGGATCTTGCAGGTCAGATTTTCAATTGGCATTTACCAGAGGCAACAAAGATAAACCAATGTATGAGAGATGAGAATAATCACCTTAAGGACTGTAAACACAACAGGCAACAGGTAACACATGAATCTCAATCAAATCAATGTTTTCACATTCTTTAGTAGTCCCCCACAGTGATCTGCTTTCACTGGTTCAGAAAAAAATATATATTAAAAATTAAATAACACTTAAGTGTCCATCACAAAGATTTATATTTTGCTGTAAACAATTTTCTGCCATTTGCATTGATGTAGTCCCATGTGAGGCCAGAGGGTTCTAGACATCTTATTGGTACTGTAAATAATTTTTCAGAGACAGAGGCAAAGGTAGAATTTCTATGTCATGCAGGCGGTCTCTGCCAAGAGCAAAACGAATTGATCTTCGGCACAAGTCCATTAAAGGCAGGGGTTCCGCTGGAGAAAACAAGAGAGAAAACAAAGAGTTAATTTTTCAGCATCTCTATTTACAGAGAATGTTTTATTTATTAGCACACATTCTGTATTCTATTGAACAGTCAAAGATAATCATGGTATTGGGAAAAACCTGGTAATTTGAGGCAATTAGGATAATCAGTAGAAGCTGAGGCAGAATTCTATGTATTTCACCCATAACGAGGGGCTGCAAAGTTTCAGACTGAGCTTCCTTATCTGTGAGTTTTAAACTAATAATTCCAAACCACCCTTCAGGCTTACCAAGTTGCAGCATAACAAGTTACTACATTTCCACATCTTAAACAAAAGAGTTTCTACTGTGTTTATAACACCACATTTTTCATGCTGGCTTAACATGAACTACACTGGAAACTTCTGACCTTTACATACCAGCTGCTTCTGCATCTTAGAACTGGAAATGGTACTTCAGGGCACCCAAACTTTTCAGCCAACAGTGCTTTTCCTGCAACACTCTCTTAGCCTTTCTTTCTAGGAAGTTCACTGGAAGCAAAAAACTAAACAAAACACCCTCAAAAATCTGGAGGAAATGTAACCTTTTCCTCCATGAATAAATTAAGGGAGGAGGATTTGGCTGACTGGAAGGCAGGGTGCATGTTCTCATATGTATATTATACAAACACCCCCAAAATATATAAACACCTGCAGATGTTCCTGAGTTTAATACAATAGAAGTGGTTTAAGTATCTGTCAGAAACCCCTGGCTGATAGCACTTAAGACTGGAGACTCAAACACTGTGATCTGCAGCATCTGAAACCATCTCAACCCCTATATCTCATCCTGGTCTACAGAACTCACTCGGAATTACAGGAACATCATAAAAATTCCATCTAATAGTAGCAAGAATGACCTCTGTGATAGCAATGGAAATCTTTTTGCCACAGGAACTGGAATAAAGCCATAAAGACTTTTACCAGTTACAGTTATCTTCAAGAACTCCAACCAGATGGATTTTGTTGCACATGCTGGTCTAAAAGGGTAAGAGCTCAAGAGACTACAGGAAACTTCCTCTTTACGTGATAAAAGAGCAGTAGCCTTAAAAACCTTACTAGTACTTTCAAAAGAAGGAAAAAAAGAGTCACATGCCTACATTGTAGTGATAACCTTTTATAAACTTGACAGATTTCTTACAAGTGTTCAACACTGTACAGCACTGAGTGCTTTTATCAAGATTTCTTTTGTGTGTCACATGCAGATTTACACAAACTATGTTTGTCTAGTGGAAAGGTATCCCCATGGCAGGCGGGTCAAACTAGATGATCTTTAAGGTCCCTTCCAACCCAAACATTCCATGATTCTATGTTAATCCAGCAATCCTTTAGCCAATATTATTTTAAAACCTACTTGGAAAAAAAAAATCATTATGAAGCACAAAACAGCCAATTAAGGACTGGTTTTATGTGCTATAATTGTCTGCTCCGGTGACACACCACTGACTTAATGGATTTTCCATCATTTATCCCAGCATCACATTTGATTTGTGCAGTTCACAGTTCACTACGGTATTTCCCAAAAGCAGCTCACAAAAAAGCTTAGAAAGCATTCTGAAAGACTAAAAAGGTTACTTAGCTCATAACCACTTCAGTGACTCGATAAGGAGTCTGCTTCTTAAAAATACACCTCATTGATAACTGTGCCTATTAAAAGATTACAAAGTAAGAGCCCTCTCATTCCAGTAACAAATTAACATTTTCTATACATCGGTGATCTTAGTTTTCATTTTTTCCATACCAGAACTATGAATGTTAAATCTTAAGGGATGAAGCTGTAAAATTCATTAACCAGGATTAATAAGGAGGAGCAAAAATAGCTCATGAGTTTCAGGACACAGAACACAACACATCTTACAAGCCTTACACCATAAACAACAGTTTTCTGAGTATCTTCCCAGAATCTCTGAGGTCCCATTAAGATGATGTAAAATGAGGACTGTGAGTGTTTAAAGCCATTAACTGACCATGTGGTCTCTTTTTTTTTCCTAGAAAAAGGAAAATGTACAATGTAGCCATCTGTGCAGCCAGGCACAGAGTTAATCCCAAACTTCAAAACACAATTTAAGGAAAGGTTAAATTATTTTTCAAGCTTGAAATGCTAAATGAATGTCTCCTGTCTCACTTCTACAGGGAATTTTCAAACACTGAAGAAAATGCCCCCAAGTGTTTGCAACAGCTGCTAAATTGCACATACTAAATGTGTTTTTGCAACTTGAAAATTGAACTATATTCTTTTTATTCTATCCAACAGCAGTTCAAACCTACAACAAAATTAGAACCTAAACTACTAAATAAAAGTTATGTTTTCTAGGCTGCTGGTTGTAAGAACTTGAAGAAATATTGCAATAATAGCATTGTAAGTTAAAAATGTATGTAGCTGTGGATAGTCCTAAATGCACAAATATTAAATTCAGGAAAACAAATAATCTTAGTTTCAAAATAGTTTATGGGACAAAAGTAAAACTCCAAAGTTAAAGACTGACAATTTTCAGGCAGCCTAACTCAAGAGAACCATTATTAACCATTTGGTATGTACCTTACTGCAAGCACTCCCCATCCATCACATCTCCCATTTTTACTACATAGTTTACAAACGAGGACCATTTAGAAAAAAAATCAGGTTTTAAGAAGTACAGGTTTGGTTCTGAACACTGGGCGAGTTCCAGGGGGTATTTGTATTAACACAGGGAAGAGGCAGGAGAAGGGACAGAGACTGTGCAGACCTTTGATCCTGGGCTCTTACAGCAGCTTCTCCACTCAGGCATCGGGATGCACCTCTCAGACCACCCTGCCCTGGAGCTGAGAAGACACACTGAGCTGTGCATCCCCACCCAGCACCCCAGCCCTGGCCTGGACAGGGGCCCTGTGTGCCCTGGCAGACCCCCCACCTCAGGAACTGGCAGAACAAAGACACACCAGACCCCACTGCCCAGCAGTAACCAGAGATGCCTTGGCATCCCTCAGCTGCCAACACCTGGCATTCGTGCTGGGTTCCAAGCCCAGGCCCTGCCGTGCCCCCATCCAGCTCCAATGACTCACTAGTTGCCAGGCATTTCCTGCACTGGAGCTCGGGGAAAGGGAATGGGGATGAAGTTAGCAGAGCACAACATGCCTGTGAGGAAATGGACCGCTGCAAAGAGGCTGCTCATCATCTCCTGGAACAGCTGAACTGTCTCTCCCTCACAGAGCAAACACCAAAAGTGCTTCAAGTTTTCAGGAAAATGCAGTTAGAAATAAAAGGACCACAAGTAACTCAGTCCTTTCAGAGAAGAAAGGAATAGTTCAACTATGTGTATGTTGCTGTGCACTCTGTCTGAAAAACACACACACACACACACACACTTGATGTATCCAAAACACTCTACAGCACGTTCAAACGTTCAGAATAGTATTTCCAAAATATTACTTTCATTTGAGATCATACAAATAATGTTGAGAAGATAACAATGCGAGAGATGATGACTACTCTGACGACACATTACTAGCTGTAAGCTTGACTACTGAAAAAGTCTCTCTTTCACAACATACTTACCTTCGAAAAACTTTTAAATTCAGGGATAGTAATTGTCAGAACATCTCACTACTTCTAATGCATATTAGGTATATGAAGAGTTGTATTTTTAGAATAACCCCCAGCGGAATGGAACCAGAGCATTCAAGTCCCCCCAAAGAATCTGAACATTTTTACGAAGTTATGTGAACTCCAGTAATGTTCCTGCCATTAGGAAAAGGAGGAATGAATTGCTGAGCTGGAATGCAAAATTGCAAAGAAAACATGATTCACAAGAATGGCTCTTTGTACTAAATTCCCAACCAGGCTAGGAAATCCAAAGCGAGACACTCCAGGGCAAGGGAGCAAGCTTTGCACAGGAAACCCAGCGCTTCCTCTTGGGCTCCAGCAGCACTCGGAGAGAAAAGTGCAGCTTTTGGGCAACACACACTCCAAGGCTGGGCCAACTCCAGTCACCTTCCTGAATGTACTTTAAGAAATCATCTTCTCATTTCAAGTTTACTCTGAGACTTCTTCACCCAAAGGTAGCTCCTCATAACTGTCACATCACAGAAAATTATTTTTCAAGAGTAAAAAACAGAATAAAAAAAATACTGCTTAATTGACGTGTCAGAGTTTAATTCCTATGTTTCCCACTTTTGTACCAGTAGTTTACAAGAAGGCCCATGTACAGAACAAACAGACCTTTGCTTCCCCTCCTCAGCAGTGTATCTGCACAGGCACACCAGGGCCACAACCTGGGGTACTCCATCCCAAACCTCCCTTTTCCTACATTAGTCACACACACGGTGACACCTGGGAGCTGGGTAAGGTACAACCACAGCTGCATCTTGCCAAGCGGGATACAATATAGCTTAAACAGCTATTTAACATAATACTTGTAACTTAATAATAGTTTAAATAGATATTTGGTTAATAAAATTCATTAAAATAGCTATTTAGCAACTATGTGTTTATTCATTCTAATGGTGTCACAGCTGGTTTAAGGACAGAGGCAAAGAAACGTCTGTGAGGAGACACAACCCTGTGCTTGTGAGCATTTCTCCAACACATACAACACATCTGTGAGAGTAATTTGCACATCATTACCAGCCCAGAAAGTTCATTTTCTTTTGGCAACCTGTAGTTATTTAACAATCTGGCACTCAGGCAAGACTGCCCCATCTCTGTAAACAGGCTTTTGTAGTCGAGATAAAGTCATTTAGCTCCGATAACACTAAATGTTATTAACTGCAATGTTACATAAGGCACATAGAAAAGAGAGCTTTTAGTACACAACTGTTATTTGCCAAATGACAATACTGTTTTTTAAATAAATTTTTAAAGCTCTAACAGCACATCATGGTCACAGATTTCATTTATTTATGAAGAATTATATGTTTATCTCATGTTATAAAAGCAGAACTGTCTGGAAAAAAATAACACAATCAGAGCAAAGTTAAATCTGGATGAAAGACAAAGAAAGTTCTGGTGAGAACCGATGTCAACAAAAATTAAGAACTTCTTTTTTTTTTTAGCTATTTTCTAGACATACCTAAGACACTAAGCTGCCTTATGTTTTTATAGCTTTGGCCTTAAACTTATTAAAAAGCATTTATATTCATCGATGCATGTTATTGTTTCGAACTGCTGGAAGGCAGCTTTAAAATCAAATTAAAAAACAAAACCAAACCCAAAGAAAATAAAAGATACAGTGTTACAGACAGAGATGCGACCGCACATCATTAAGTCAGTGGGGGACATCTCTCCACTCCTAACTTTGCTGTGCTGAGAACAGCAGTGCCAGGAGGGAAGAGCCAGCTCATTAATGAGGTGATGGAGCACCATCTCAAGAACGGGAAATAGAGTAACCTCCTGCAGAAGTATGACATGCCTGGTGCACAGAGAGGAGCTGGAAATGAGGGAAAAGCACGATGAACCTGTTCATATCCTAACTGAGCACGAGGTTTTCTGTCTTTTACACATTTTGTGGCCATTGCCCAGTTCTCCTTCCTGCCCTCTCCTCATTCCCACCAGCACCCTGGTTCCTGCCCTGCACTGCTTTTCACTGCTCCATTTCTATCTCGTACTTTGACAAGATCAATAATCATCATAACCTTTAGAAGCATGACGTCCCCAAAACACTGACCCTTTGTTTTGGAAAGGGATCCGGACACAAAGACAACACACTGTGCCTCTTCTGGTGGGCCTCCCATAACCAGGTGGGAGGGAAAGCTCTCTCCACAGCTTGTCACCACTACCTGACATCTACCTGATCCCATGGACAATCCTCTGTCCCCCACCAGGCCACCTGAGTGCCCAGCATGCTCCAGACTGCAGCATGCTTTTACTAAATCCTTTTTCCTGAATTTTCACCCTTTCTTCAGCTATTAAGACACCTGCTAAGAGGTAACGTGGCCTAAGTGTTTCCACCAGAGTATTTAGAGTATACAGAAATTTGTAACTACCATTTAATTACGACATACAATAAATATACAAAGACATATAAGTTTCCCTTCCAATCTTTCTGCCAAAGCTTAATTATTGTTTTAATTTTACACAGTACAGGCCAAATTCTTTCCCCCACATAATACGGTACATAAATACACCCCCTGTGACATATTTATGGCTTCCCTGATGCAACTGATGGAAAATTTGAGCTGTGTTCCTTAAATGGCACAATCTAGAGAAAGGAAATTGCAAATAATATATTAGAGAACACAGGCTATGACCAGTCATAAAAAATGCTAATAAATCTCCTAACTGCAATGAAAATTCAGACAAAGGATAACAGGATAAAAGAAATCACCTATCTGTTTTTCCCAGAGATGTCTTTAAGCTCTGCAGCCCTAACCCAGCAAAGGGAAATAATGAAGCACCTTAGAATATCACATTTTAATTATGGCTCAGGCCATCCAGAGCCATCACCTCTCTCAAGAATTCTGCAATTCAACAGGGAACACCATGGTTTTCAGGGAAACATGGCAATGCTTTTCCTAACTCCCATTTTATCCACCCGAGAGGGGCAGGCTCTGGCAGACCACCAAACTTAAGACTGGCTTTGCAGAGGCTGTGCTGCTAATGGCCCAGCAAAGCACCCACACCCCCGGCAGTCTGTTCTCATCCAGCTGCAACTTGTCGCCCTCTCTTCTTCAAAAGCAGAACGGGTGGCAGATGGTGATGTGGTGTTATCAGGCAGGGCTGATAAACAGCCACCATGTCCAGCAGCGGTTTACCAGGACAAATAAAGCTTTGTGTCGTCCACACCAGCACCTTGCTTTAAGCAGGGCAGAGTGGAGAAGTAAAAGTACAAAAACAACACAAACACCATGCTGCATTTGAACTAACCCACATCCCACAAAAATTCGGTACTGGAAATTAAATATGTAAAGGGAGAAAGGGAGGCAAGAAAGCTTGAACAGAGGAAAGGACTCAGGGGTAACATTCCCCCCTCCCTCCTCTCCATGTCTGGGCCAGCTGGGAGGATTGGTTTACAGATACCTTTGGCTTTTAAGTGTTAAATGCAGTTAAGCAGAGTTTTAAACTTCAATCAAGCATCATTTAACAGAATTAAGCTGAAAAAGCAGCAATGAACAAGCAGATATTCTGCAGCATCATTTGTTTTCAGTTAATGCTCTCCAGCTGTGCTTTCTTGAGAGGAAAAGGTTTGAAAAGCAGAATAGAACGAAAACAAACAAAAACGAATCCCCAAAGCCAGTGGCCTCTCAGGGGTTTGATAAAGAATCTGTCCCTTCAACACAAATGCATAGCTCCACACAATTTCTTTTTTTCATTTCAGTGTTTGCCATCTCCTATGAGGAAGACACGAGACTTTGGTCCTGACTCACGAGCACCACAGCACGTGCCTAAATTCAATGAATTTAGTGCAGGCTTAAAATTTATTCCTAAGGAAGTCAATTTAGTAGGCTTAAGCATAGGCCTAAACATTTTTTTAATCATACTGGTTATAGGAGTGTTCTTCCTAAGGAAAGGGATTTGTATACATTTGTAGGAAAGCTGTATGTATGGAGTCATACACATATATACCTGCAGAAACCCTCCGAGAGGCTCCATGTGGCCTACAGCTCTTACCCTCTACACGTGAGTTTATGATCCACCCAGAAAGGGCCCTAGAACCACATATTTAACATGAAGAACAGGCACAACACAAAGTCTGCACAGGCCAAATCTACAAGGAAACTTCTCTGTGGAAACTCATCTGAAAACCTTCATTTTCTGAATTATAACTACTAATTTAAATGTACATACGCATCATAATAATTCAATTTCCAGCCACAACAACAACAAAAAAATCACCAATATGACTCATATTTTAAAACATTTTAACACACTATTTCTACAATCTATGTATTACTAAATTGTACTGCTCTACCTAATTCAGAAGCTGCAAAACAGCATCAGAAAATAATAAGTTTTAGGAGCAAACAAATTGCTTTTTTAAAACTGGAGCAAAGCTACGTAATAAGTTGGTTTTGTTATATGTTGATAAATTTGCATGCTGACAAAGAACATGAGCAAGAATGGTGGCCACTTCCCTCCTGAAAGAGGAAGGGCATGTATGATTTCATGCCCTATGTGCATCAGGAAAGGGAGGATGGGCTGGAAAGATTTACTTTCTGGCTCTTGATTTGTTCGATTTTGATTCTTCTCCTCCCCTCAGACACTTCTACAAAACAACTCTTGGCTTTGCTCTTGAACAGTTACTTCAGTGATAACCTAAATGCTCTGTAGTAGCAAAGACATCCCACACTAATACATGCTCTTTAAGACAACAAAAAAACCAAAGTATTTGACATCAGAGATGAGCCTAAGCTACAACCATTGGCTCCTTAGCTCTTCCCTGCTCAAACTTCCCCAAGTGTACCTTGTTGGGAATGAGGATTTGACTGGGATTAATCTGTAACACATATTTTATAGCTTTTAATCTTAGAAACACATTTATCACCATTAAATTCAGCTTGTGTGCCAGGCCATAAAGAGGGGAGTTAAAATATACCAAGGTGAGAGAAGATTAAAGCTTGGATGAGAATTTCACTGAGTAGATGCACTGGAGTTCAAAGACAATGTTGTTCAGGAGTTATGGACAGATTTACAGACAAAGTAATAACAGAAAAAGTTGAAGGAAAGTTCAGGTTTCAAGGACAAGCCTCTGCAGACAACTATTACAAAAGGTGCCCACGCACTGTGAGCAATGTGATGACTGAAATACACTGAAACAATTTCTTGCATTTTATCTCTTCATGAGATGTGCTTCACAAATGGGCACATAATATACCATGTATAGGTACATGCCTATAACAATCTTTATGGCTGTGAGCAAGTTCTTAATGCTCAGGGAAGGGGGGGCAGGAAATCAAAGATATTTTTGGTGAACCTCTTCCTATCTTTCGGTTCCATGATGCAATATTTCTGCCTTAATAGTATGACAGGAGATGAAGAGATTTCTTGGTGGGAAACCTAATCATACTGAGTAAAATATTCTAAAATTCAAGACTCTAAGTTTTCACAGTTGTTCTTAAACACATTTTTTACTTTGGGTTAGTTAATCAAGGATGAGACAGGGAGAGGGAAAGGGGGAGAGGATGAATGAGAAGCATGTAAAAACCCAAAAGGCTGGCACTATGTGCTGAACAGGGTGGGTACCTGGTTGCCTGACTGCCCCATCTGCCCTTCTCCCACTGGGCTCTTTTATCTACCTGTTGCATTTTGTATGACGTATCCATTGTGTGGACAAGTGCACACCCTGTCATCTTTTCTTGTGCTGTGCCTAGCACGCTGGAGCCCCACCCGAATTTCTGCATACTACCCCCATCCTGAAATAACACATGTTCATTCAAGACTACATTGCTTACAACTCCCGCTCTCAGCTGGAATGTCTCACAACAGTTTTCTCTATCATACTGAAGTTATTTATCCTAGTTAGCAATTAAACTGATTCAAAGCATCTTCTGCATCACATTGCACCACACTGCAGCTTTCTTCAAAGTTTCACCATATTGACACGGCAACAGAACTGATGACTCTCCTCCTTATATTAATACCGATTATGTTGAGCTGTCTAAGACAATTAATATTTGACTACATTCTTCTCATCGTTGTTAAATGACATTTTCTCAACTGCTTCAACTGAAATTACCCAGAGGCTCCAACATATGCAGATTTTCTCAAACTAAGCGAAAAAATGACAGCAGCATGTCATTTAAATTTTAATGCAATTGTATACAGGCTAACGATCTCTAGCAGAGATTCGCAAACAATAGACCTGACTCATCGCTTTGTTACTCTGGTTTTCACATCAACAGAATTACATTGGAGTAAACCTAGAGCCACAAAATTGCAATTAGGCTCAATATAATGAATTTGATCCCATTACTTTAGTACCATTTATATTTTCGACTTCTTGAAAGTGATTTTTTTTCTTAAGTACCACAATCTTCATCAGCAAAAAATGGTTACTAGAGATTATGTGAATTATTTTCATATTGAATTTAGGATTCATCATTGTTCCTGGCATGCCAACACAGCTGAACACATTTCTAAAGCATTCATTTTGAACACAAATGCACTTTGATATCACAGGTAGACCACACACGGCTCAGCTCTTCTCAATCACAAGCTCCTGTTACCATCTTTCAACCTTGGCAAAGCTCTGTCTGAAATTCCACACCACTGTGCCACCACCTACAATCAGCACACCTGGCATGTCATTTTACAAATGGCCTGGCCATTTTGTGAGAAACAAGAGTGTGGAGAGATGGTCTCCATACAATGCATTCCACAGCCACTGTACAAGATGTGTTATCATAGCCCAAGCCTCTGGGTTTAGCATCAGCATAAACCCACTGACAGGAAGGGAGAGGTGAGTGGGTGAGTGGGCCAGAGAGTGGTTTGCCCACTGAAGTGACTTTACTTGTTCCTGGGCACGCAGGGGGAGGGAAGATACAACATGATGACAAACATTAAAACTCACAAAAAGATTCCCTGGAATTTCACACAGGATTTCTAGAATCTGATAGCTAACTCAAGTTTTGCTCACACTGAATATCTTTACCTCCAGAGCAGCATCACTGAGAAAAACTTTCCTATACTCAGTTCTACTGGATACATAGACAGCAGGAGCCCCCTCCGGGCTGCCTTCTCTGGCCAGAATGGCTACAAGGGGAGGTGGCAGTTGTGGTGCAACCTGCTGGCACTCTCCATCCATCCATCCATCCATCCATCCGCCCGCCTACTCCTCACAACACTGCTTAGTATATTTTGAGAGCTAGGCCTACAGCAGCAGCAGCACACCAGTCATGGCTTCTTCCCTGTCCTCATCCAGCCCACCAGATCCAGCTAACATATCTCCTTTGGATCTCTCAAACTCCACACGATGACTCTTCCCCCAGTGGCGCTCACTTGCTGGTCCAATAAATTCAGACACAAAGGGGAGAGCAGCAAGAGGTGACCGGGGGCTTTAACCCCAGCCCTCCCCTCCTCACACATCCCTCAGCCTCACACTTGGTCCTTCTGTCCTCGCTCGTGGTTTTACGACCACCATCTGCACAGGATGCTGTGGATGTCGAACAAGACGAGGAGAGAGCCAGGAGCAGCTGAACCACCGAGCTGTGTGGCTGTGCTCTGCAAGGAACTATAAAATGTCACAAAGGATCGGGGTTTATTGCTTCTTACTGATTCATTATCAAACACGCTTTCTCCATAAACAGCCTGTTCCAGCTCGCTCTGCTCCAGCTGCCAGCTGGCTAATGCAGTTGCACAGGTGTCAACGAAAGCATTATTTGGCCTGCAGAAAAGCTATTATGAACAGAGATTTATCTAGATTTTCAGATCCCAAAGTCAATCTGTGAAGCTGGCAATTAAAAAAAATGCATCTGGGAACAACGAAGTGAAGTTAAGCAATTCACCCACCACATTAATGCACTTGCACGTCTTATCTCTGTAGGAAAGGGAATCCCATCCACCCACTAATACAACTGAGAGCAAATAAAAAAATTGAACGAAAGCAACTGAATATGTACCAAAATTCTTATCACAGTTTCTACATGTTTGTGTTTTCAGATTCCTGAAGAGATTCAGGTAGGAGTCTGAGGCACTCAGCTCACTATTACATGTGTGTGTGTGATTAATACCACCAAAAAGAAAATTCCAGTGCCAAGCAGGCAGCAGAGCTTACTGAAGAATATAAAGCCATGGCTTTTTTTGTCAATGTTTTCTTTGATATTTTATATACAGTTTGGTATATGACAATTTCAAACTTACAGTATAAGTTCTTCAAAGGCAAAAATTGTGCGGACTTTTGTTTTGGTGTTTTGTTTGTTTAAGTTAATGGAATATCAGTTTGATATGCTAAATTCCCATCATGTTTCAATACATTCTGGATAGACTGCTTTACTATCAACCTTATATTTTGAACCCTAATTTGTAGTAGTTTTTTTAATGTGACTACAAAACCAAAAGGGTGAGAGACAAATATCAATCCCATTTTATGCCTGTGTGGCACATACATATAAGGTGTGTATATATGTGTGCATGTGTGTAAAATACCACCCTGACTCTTCAATCAAATCTTCTGACTTATTAAACTATTAAACAGAATCTTATTTTCTCTATTATCAGCCATCTCCTTCCGGTTCTTCTGAGCTCCTACTCTCAAACAGTGTCACTCAGTGACCTGGGGTTTCAAAAACAAAAGCCCTTCTGATGCCTTAAGGCATCACCTCTACCTGTGGGCCTGGAAACATCAGGCACGGAGTATTTTGCTAGTTTTAATCTAAAAATTACTAGGTGACACTGGTGAAGCAGATGAAATGCTAAACTATAAAAACAAATTCTTTAACTTGGTCCTCGATCCAAAGTACAACCCCCCAAAATATTAAAAGCACATTCAGAATTACACAGAGCACAAAAGAATGCTTCCCACCAAATTCCTTCCGCTCCCTGGCGACTCAGCCTTTTTGACTCGACCAGCATTGTCAGCAAAGCCAAAGGGATTTTTGCCAGGGTAAATACTGCTAAATACGGTCCTCCATCCATAGATATTTCGCTTTTGCCTTGTTGCCAAGTCATTTCTGATGTCAATCTGCCTATAAGATGAATCGGACTTTTTTTTTCAAGTGCTTGCAGTTTTGAGATAAACACTGACCCCTCGGGCATAAGAACATGCCCATGACATTTTGATGTCTTGGATATTTCTGAACTAATTAAGTTAATCACACAGACAATGACTGAGCAAAAAGCTACACACAGCTTTCCAAAATCATCCTCCGTAAGGGTGGGAACAGCCACCCAGAGCAGACATCCTGGGGAGCACTGCATTTAACCCAGCCTTTAAATCCATCACATTAGCTGCCTGTTCACTTTGGATATGCTTTTACTCCCCTATCCAGGAGAGACCAAAACCTTGTGCTTGTGTTAAATCTTATTCAACTGCACACAGAATCAAACCCACAACCCCAAAGCAGCCTGTAGCCAAGCACTAGGGGGAAGAAATGGGGGTAATCTGATGTATCCCATTTCCCAAAGTGCTGATACTTGCTTTACATCTCCTCGTCTTTCAAAAATCAGAAAAATTTCTTCAGTAAGAAGGACTAATAAATCAAGGAAGATGTTTTCCTTCAGAGCTGAGAGACAGAAGCAGTCAAAACCATCTAAGCTGAAACAGAAAGGGGCACTGAAGCAAAGAGAAATGGGCTGACTTTATCTTTTCAAGCATCATCCAGCTCAAATGATGATGAGGAGAGAAGAGCAGTGGCTATTCAGGGTATTTCCCTGAGAACTCAGAAGTGCAGCTCTTGTCTGTGCTGCTCACCTGGTACATCCATGTTACCAACAATGACCTGGAACCCTCCAGATTCCCTCTAGAACCCTCCAGTTCCTCTAGATTTCCTCTGCAGACATTCCCAGGAATCCCCTGTCTGGAGAGATTGGGAGATCAGGAGGCTAAGGAAAACACTACTAACTGACAAAGACAAAAGCAATTTGGGTGTGGCCAGCACTACACCGAGATCAGTGGAAAAATGTCAATGAACAAAGGAAAAAGCAAAATAAAGGCTTTCCTTCCCCTGTGCTACTGTCCAGTGTATTGCTTTCAGTACAAATCTCATCTCTGCTATGAGGAATGTCTATGCCATGCATTTGCATATTCCGAATGAAATCTTTTTATATTGTATACTTTAAAAAAATCAGAAAATCAGAATTCTGACCATTCTCTATTTGGGATCCTGGTGCTACCGACTGAAATATGCATTTCACTTTCTCTAAAGCAACTTTCCAGATTAGTAAAAAAGGGAAATGTATAAATTTCTTTTGCTTTATTGCTATACCTCCCAAAGACAAAAGCAGAATTATATATTATTCATCACTGTGTTTCCCTTGGTAGGTAACATCAATTAAAACTGACCTTCCAGGACATTCTTCCCTTCAGAACAACAAAGCCAGATGGCAATTCTTCAGAACTCCCAGACCTCTCCCCCATTCAGCTTTGAACAGGAATTTCTATGCCTAAGCACAAGCAAACTTCATAGGCAGCAACTTGTATCATTGCTTGAGGATCTCACAGAAGAGCAGCTCTCACCCTGTGGAAACAGGAGACAGCAGCCCTTCTGTTCAGATTTCCAGTGTGGACCACGACTCAGGTCACCGTGTTTGTAACCTTCCAGCACAATGTGAACACATTCCCAATAAATAACATTTCATCTACTTGTTTCTTAGAGGCATCCCATTTTTTTAGAAGCCAGTTGTGCATAATACATGTAATTTCATAAAATTCATGCTTAGGATGATCCATATGGTTTTAGCAATTATTACTGACAGAAAAGGTCACCAAATTTTGCCTGTTCCAAAACCGTCTGTTCCTCTTCTGTTGTGCTCAGTAGTCACAGCAGGACTGAATTCTTTCTTCCGTGTATGCAAAGTTCAATTAATTTTATGTGCGTTTTTCCTTATGGGCTTTGCCCCATTTTGATGAAAGGTTTAGACATTCAAACATGGATGTCTCACAAAGTACAACAGAGGTGGAAGGGAGAGAGACAGGAAGGGATCTTTCAGTAGTAACAAAGCATTTAGAGAAAAAGGACTTCAGAGTAAGCCTACAACAATTTCTGTCTTCCCTAAGTTCCCAACGCTTGGTCACCCTCAGGAGCTGATGGCTCCCTACAGATGTTGGCATTTCAATGCTGTTCTTCAAAGTACCTACTGCCTGACTTGTTCCTGAAAACCCATTTCAGAGTCAAAGTTCTAGTTTTTGGCATTTCTTTTCCAATGAATATCCAGGCCAAAGCTGAACTTCAGAGGAAATGAAGGGAAACTTCACCACATAGAGAGGGCAACACCAAAGTTAGTTTTGGTTGACAGGTATCCACAATGACACCTGCCATGCATTGGCTTTCCTGGCTTT
Organism: Calyptomena viridis; assembly: GCA_013390005.1. Taxonomy (NCBI): domain Eukaryota; kingdom Metazoa; phylum Chordata; class Aves; order Passeriformes; family Eurylaimidae; genus Calyptomena; species Calyptomena viridis. The sequence continues at coordinate 70,264 of WEIV01011187.1, read as the reverse complement.
CCAAAACACACCTCCTGGGCAACACAGTCCATTAGACTTACAAGTCTTACAACAACAAGGGTCACAAATATGCTGCTACTATACTAAACCCATCACCATACAGAAGAAACACATCCATAGTAAACTTCCAATGCATCATTAAAACTTTAGTATTGACATTTAAACTAACTATATTTGTACACACAAAGTAATCCAGAGCCCATGAAGCAGGTAAGATGAAAGAATAACACAGAATACAAAAAGTAAGCAAACCAGCAGCTCTCTGAAGCCTCTTTTTCAGGATCTCTCTGTGCAAGCTGCACTCTGCAGATGTAACAGGGTGGTATGGTCTTAGCCCTGCACTGCCCCAGTAAAGCTCTACCTACCACAGCACTAAGCCAGGTTTTTGGGAAGCTCTGCTCAGAAGTAGGTAAAGCTAAGAATTGTTATCTGAAATTCAGATACTAATTATTCCCCCAAGTGTCATAAACAATTCACAATGCTAGAGATAAATTTCTTTTTAATAGAATAAATATGATGACCCTCTGCATCTACCATTTGTGAGAATTTAAAAAATCACTTCACAACCCTGAAGTTCATCTGAAAAGAGCAAAACAGCACTGCTCATGCAATGCCAGAACAGCTTAAATCTTAAGCAAGTCTTTACCCTTGGGTTTCAGAAGCAAGAATTTACATGTCCAGTTGCACCTATGTGACTCTCTTCTCTCCAACAAGAAAAAGGCTATTAATTACTGCTCAAGGATTTCGGCAGCACAGGCAGCCCGAGCCGGGCAGCGGTGCCTGTGTCAGACAGCAGTGGCTCTGTTCCCAAAAGCACCAGCCAACCTCAGCAGGTGAGGAGCCCACGCTACATTTTTCCCAGGGATGTGGCGTGATGTAAATGAGGCTGCTTTCTAAGCTGGCCTTCAGAAAACACTCTCAGGAACCTAGATCTGCCATTTCCTCCTTGAAGTCTCTAACTCCCAGAAGGAAAGGGAAAAAAACCCCTAAGCTTCCCCAGCAGCAAGCATCTGCCAAGAAATTTTAAGTGTTCCCATCCAAACCCTCCTCCCTTTTCTTAAGCCTTCCATTTCTTGCTGTGTTATAAATGGCTCTGGGGAAATACCATGGACTCTGAACATTTAAATTATGTTCCTAAGCAGTAAACCATTGAGTTTTACTAGACTCTTTAAAATAAAATACTGTGGTCTATCTGCATAAACAAATTATATATTGCTTTTTCTGTAGTCCAAGGTTCAGTAATTCAGCGCATTACACAACAACCGGTGAAAAACGAATTAGATACAGACCCTCCTATGGGAGAGACTCTCAAGGCCATACAACAGGTGAAAACTGGTAAGGCAGCTGGGATCGATGGAATCCCACCTCAAATCTGGAAGCACAGAGGCCAAGTACTCCATGCTAAATGTCATGAGCTTGTTGTGCTTTGCTGGGAAAAAGGCAAGCTACCATCAGATCTCCATGATGCAGTCATTGTCACTCAGTATAAGAAGGAGAAAAATCAGACTGCTCAAATTATCGGGGCATTACTTTGCTCTCTACTGCTGGTAAAATTCTTGCAAGAATTCTTTTGAACAGACTAGTACCAGCTATCTCAGAAGAACTTCTATCTGAAAGACAATGTGGTTTTAGA
>WEIV01011187.1:7103-68462 GCA_013390005.1 Calyptomena viridis | reverse complement strand
TTTCCAGGATGGAGGATCACCACCTCCCTAAGGTTGTGCTCTATGGTGAACTTGCCACTGGCTGCCATAATAGAGGAGCCCCAAAGAGGAGATACAAGGACTCCCTGAAACAGCACCTCAGTCTTGGCCATCTTGACCACCATCAGTGATCCACTCTGGCCTCAAATCGGGAATCATGGAGACACACCACCTACAACACTGCTGCCTCCTTTGAAAACTCACGTAGAATTACTCTCAAGGAGAAAAGACAATGTGGAAAGAACCGCACTTTGTCAATACCACCTAAGGACACTTTTAGCTGTGCCTTTTGTACCCGGACTTGTCTATCCTGCTTCAGCCTTTTTAGCTATCAGCGTGTTGGTAGCAAGCGTGGGTAGAGCCCTTCCCACATGTTCATTCACGAAGCTTAGCCATGATGATATGCCATACAGATTAACATCCATAGTAAGAGGAAGTTAAACCAGCCCTTATTGCAGAAACAGAGTACATCTGACACAGAACAAATATCACAAAGGTTCAAGAAAGCTTAGGGGAATACATCAAAACACTATGCAAAGATTAGTGCACTTGGCTCCAAAATGACTTGTCAAATAACAGCAAAATATTTTTTAAAATCCGAGTAAGAGCATCTGACCTGTGGTCAGGCAACGGGCAGCACCTTTCAAAATGCTGCAGCTCTTTTACATGACAGCAGGCACAGTTCTTCCCTGCAAGAGTTTTCTCCTATACATACGTCCTCCAATTTTGTTAATAAAGGAATGTACACTTGTGGGCCAATCTCCTAATCCCATCTTTTATTCCAGGAACATCACTGTAGGCTAAGAATAAGGCATTAAAATGCCTTCAAAGTATTCACAGAAAAATGTTGTGTAAACCCCTAAAATGGAAAAGTACAAGATTGCATCAAAATGTGGCTTTGTGAAGTAAAACTTGTGTAAAAAACAAACTCAAGTGTGTAAAGACTACTACACCTCCTGTGCTGTGACCTGACTCTCTTTTCCATTGCAATTTACCATTAGGAGGCATGAAGAGGGGACCTCTGTCCTGTTAGCAACATTTGAAAACACATGACCATCATTTGCCTTCCTCACTGGGAAAAACAGCATTTCCTTCCCAGAGCACATATATTAAAGACCGATTTCCAAAGACTTTTAGTTTCTCCTGTTGCTGTTACTGAGAAAGGAAAGTAAAGAGCAAGTCATTAAAAGGAGGTGACCTTTCTGCCAGGCTGCCTTCCATTACTGCAGTTTTCACACAGTGAAGAAAATCCCTAAAGATATTAAGAGAATGAGCACCTGCAGTGCCTCCTCCATGAAATGAAGTTTGCTCAGTTCAAAACAATGCCAAGGAAAGGAGTTCTGGAAACAAATGAGCTGTGCCACTCAGGGGGAACAGGGAGGGAGGCACTTAGTGCATTAAATCACATACTTGTTTCTTTCTTGTTACCAATAAAAATGAGTGATATAGAACTAAATACTTCTTTATTTTTTAAGAATCCAGAAGAAATTCTATGATATCTAAGCTGGGTAGGTGAACTGTAACATCTGATGGCCTTCTGAAGAAATGAAGCATTTATTGTGCTTAACCTAGGCCTTCCTCTTGGGTCACACACAACACACATTACTGGGACAGAAGGGACATGCCCACAGTGAGTAAACTGTGAAACCACCTCCTTCTGCAGAGACAGAAACAGCAAAGGCTTCAAGAATGTCAGGGTGTGAACCCCAGTAACACCCCGCTCCCCTCCTTCTCCACAACATTTGTACCCCGCCTGCCCATCCTGCAGGGCAGAGGAGGAAAGCCAGGAACAGCAACCACAAGCCACCACAGCTTGACTCACTGCAAGTTTCTCTAAAATTAAGTTTCACCTTCACTTATGCTCAGTCACTGCTCATAAAGGGTAAAGTATGGAGACAGTGCTCCACAAACCAGTGGCAACCAAGGCCTAAATTATTTACCAACAGCTCTATCAGCATCCTTGCCTTTGAAACGCAATCACCAAACCAAACTTAAACAAACCAAAAGAAAAGGACTGCCTTAGGAGCATTCTTCTGAAGTAGATTAAAAAGAAAAGGGCTCATCTAAGTGCCAGCACTTCATGGAAATAAGCCCAAAGACGAGGTTAGTCACTCACCAATAGCTAGCCTGGCTACTGCTGACAAAACTCCTAGTGCTAACTTAGCAGCAAAAATGCCTGTCAAATTCATTTTTCATATGATGAATACTGTCGTATTAGACTGGTTTATCATAACAAGCTGGAAAGAATGACAGTGGCTGTTCATGCAGGCAGGAATGACATGGAAGCACTGCAGGTTTGGATATGCCCAGCCTAATTCCATTATTAAACCATTCAGTCTCAAGGAGCAAAGCTAGACATCACTCATTCCACTAGTGAGACTTGTGTCTGAAAAAAATCTCTTCCTTAAGCAGTTTTTGGCATATTTGAATAAATGTGACTGTGAAATATCCCAAGAGCATAACAGATGGCTTGTTCTGAAACTGGGCAGCAAAACATGTCAAGGAGATGGACACACAAAGTGTGTCTCAGCAACAAATTATGGAGCTTCAGTCCAAGGCAAAGCTTAGCCATATCCCCAGTTCCTTCCACTTCATAACAAGAAAAAAAATCAGCTTTCAGTTTCTCGAATTTGGTGTAAAATAAAATCCCTAATCCAGTTTCCTAATGCTGAACCATTAAATTGTAGTAGATGGTATATGAATGCATTACATTAGTACAGTTCTAATGTTCCAAGACTTGTATGCAATAATTCAACATTTAAGCCTGATTCAAAATTGACTAAATTTAGCTTGGGAGGAGAGATTAAAAGAACTCACACCACGGAATTTGTTAAAATGAAAGCAGTAATGAGGAGATGATGGGACAGACAAAAATCAAATGTGGCAGCTCTCAGCATGAAGAGCAACTGCTCAGGAAATCGTACAACTTGGGAAACAAAAGTGGTCCAAGATGAATACCAGAAATGAGCTGTGGAATAACCTTCTGAGCCAAAGTATGGGAGTTTCGTCGTTTGTAGAATAGGAACAGGGGATGTGGGGAGGAAAGATGCTAAAAATGCTCAGCCCAGAACAACTAAGTCTTCAAGCAGATGAACGAAAGCCTTAAAAAAAAGAAAGAAAACAAAACAAAGGGGGAATTGAGTTTACTATCATCCTGCTGTAAATAATGCAATATACACTATTTTATCAACTGACTGAGTCTAAGTTTCTTTCCCTTGTAACAAGTATTAGAGTAGCAACTGGTTAGTCCTAATGTCTAGAAATAGATTGAGTAAATTGGAAAAAGAGTAAGTAAAATTTTTATTTTCTATCCCCTTATTATTCAAACAGGCAGTGGAAAATGAAACACCACGTATACAGCTATAATCTAAAGAGAAATATTGTCTGACCTACAGGAAAGTTACTCTACATTTCTGCAGTAAACTTTTGGTTGGCTTCTGTTCAAAGGCCATTCAAACTAAATTGTTTTTGAAAAGATGGCTGATGAACCTAACAAAACACACCTTTTCCACGGATTTTTTTTTACTTTTTAAATTGACTCCTGCTGCAAAATATACCTGCTATTACCACGGACCAAAGCAAAATGTGCCTTTCAAAGGGGTTCCATGTGGTATTTGTGTTGGCTGGCAGCATCCAGGCACGCTCAGGCCAGAGCACAAGTACAGGCACTGTGACAAGGGCAGAGCTGGGCAGGTGACACAGGGCTGACTGGAGAGGTGGCTCCTCTTCCCAGCCAAATCCAACTCCTGCTCCTGGAAGTCAGCTCCATGACCCCTTCCACTGGCTCTTAAGCTTCTGGATGAATGAATACTTCTCAAATTAAAGCTTGTCTGTTCCAGACAGCGGGATAGTTCAAAGAAGGTGTGTCTCAAGGTATAACTGTTTTTCTCAGGAACTTTCAAATCCCTTCAGAAATTACCTAGTCAGTTAAACAAAGCTGGGGCCTTTGGTTTAGATTTTGTACATATTACCTGTCTTCACATCAGAGCTCAAGTGTTTTAGGCATGAAAAAAGCCAAAGAGGCAAAAGCCCCTGCACACACAGTGGCACCTGTGCACACTCAGAGTCATCTCACTGGCTGAGGTAACTGGTAACTACAATGCTTCAGAAATGGCTTGATTTCAAGTTGGTAATATGGTTAGAACTATTAGCTTCCTCCATTACCAGATGGGCTGTATAGTGTGAAAAATAAATTACAAAACACTTCCCAGGGTTGCTTAAATGACTGATTTGTAGCTGCAGGCATCTAGTAAGTTGTGAATGATTACTGATGTAAAAGAGCAACTCTACTGGGGATGACAGTAATTAGTCTTTACAAAATTCAGTGAAACATCGTCAGGGAGAAGAACAAGACACGTAAGTAATTTATGCACTGCAATTAAACAATTGTTAGAACTTGCAAAAATTTAAACCAGATAAATACTGAATATAACATGCAGCACCTGTGGATTTAAAATCTTATCTTACAGTAACACTTTTCTTTTGTAAAAAAATATCAATTAAGCATAGCAAATAACACACAATTTTGTGAGCCTAAATTACTGCTTTTACCACCGTCTTTCTAAAGTGTTTCTCCTGTACTCGGAAATAGGGAAGCCACTTATATTTTGTCATTTTATCCATGACAATGCCTAATAAGTGAGCCAGATATCCAAGAAATAAACCAGCTATGAGCTGTTGAATTTGCTGGTGCCACAATTTCTTGCCATTTGCAGGCTTTTTAGCATGACAGTGATGAATATCACAAAGAGACTGAATTATATACCGCATTATTTTGATAACTAGAACTGAAATACATACATGCAGGTATGCATATAAAGGAAAACATACAAATGCCTGAATGATTCTATGATTCTGAGAAAGAAACAGATAAGTATTTTTGAAGCTCAACATGAAATAAACCTGGAAAAAGAATGACTATTTTCAACCTGAAAAACAATGAACTAAGGAATCCAACAGAGCAGCCTCATTTCAGCTGGTTACTGCACCTGCCTTCTGCAGGGCTTTCTGCCTGCACAGACCCCTGGCACCAGCAGATATGGGCACTTTGGGCACCATCGGTGTCAACTCATCCCATCCAGGGCTCTCCATGAAAACCTGTGTGCACTCCTGATGTTCTGTGGAGCAATGCCTATAAACACTTCTCACCTTGGGAGGAAACAGTGGGAATGAGTGTTTCGAACTTGGAGGCAATGGAAATATGGTGGTAATGTTGGAGGTAGTGGCAGTGGAAGGGAAGGGAGCAGTGATGCAGGGAGAACAATTTCTTAACAAGAAAACTATTCAGATTGATTGCAATCAACAGAGACGTTGTGACTCCACGGCACAAACTCCTTACCTAAGCTTTTGCTGTAACACTGTGATCAAGCCAAAGCTGTGCTGCTGCACATCAGCAGAGAATCCAGCTTGCCCCATTAATAACTACAAATTGATGTGATTGAGTATATAATGGATAAAAACTAAGACCCTGCATCACGCTGTTAGTATGTTATGCCAATAAATCTCACCTATTCTCAACTATTTCAGGACTGTATATAAATGTCACCAGATACTACACAAGACTTTTAATGTTCCTGATTCTCCACTCCAGCTACAGCTTGTCATGAATCAAAAATCATTTTGTCAGGGTTCAGTTATTCTTTACGGGGGTCAGCACATCAAGTTAACTGGATGAAAAATTGTGCCTTGAGAAAAAGCACAACATGTCACGACCTGGTTCTACCTCCTGCTACCCAGATAGGCTTAGGCTTACTCAGCTATCATCACACACTTCATACTCTGCCAACCAAAGTATTTCCTTTTAAAATAAACATTTGAATTACAGATTATAAAGAACAGTCTGTTTTAGCAGGTGCTCTGTCAATCCCTGCCATTCTCAAGTTTTGCCTTACCTACTCAACATTGAGAGAACATGTTGCTTAAAATGAACAGACCACGCCAAAAATCTCTCCGCAGCTGTGCTGGGTAAACCGGAGAAAAAGAGATTTAAGCCTTAAGTAAGACTTTCAAAAGGATATTCCATCTGGATAAACAAATAGAGGAAGGCAGGTTTCTATTCCCTAGCCATCCTAGGAAAGGTGCCTCTGTGTTTCAACAGTCTTCTGACCTTCAGAAACGGTATCAAACATACAAAAAGGACTGCAAAGGACACCCTGTGCCAGGCTCAATGGCAAGGTCAGGCCTGAGCAGAAGAACAAGTGGGACCAGCTGCAGATCTTGCCCAACATGTCACTTGTCCTGCAGTTTGCAGCTCCCAGGCTCTGCCCTGCCAGGCATTCCCTTCACTCACATGGCAGAGCCCAGGGGGTTTTGGTGTATCTAATAAAGCTCTATAGACAAAATTATTTGAATATTGGTAGATCGACTATGTCCGACAGATTTCTGCTGAAGAATTTGAACTCTGGAGCTGCTTTATCCATATAATGCTATTGTCTCCTAAATTCACCAGTATTTGTAGTCTTGCAGTTAATTCATTCCATTCAATACAGGATAGCAGCTAAGTAATAACAATGGGAGAAAAAAACCCTTAAAGGCCAAGAGAATTAGCCATATCTTACTAAGGCCAGTGAGGTCATGCATTATTCATGCACGGAAGACAGGAGAACACTCAGCTAAGAGGACTACAGGGAACTCAGAATCTGAAGCTCCCATGATTTGCAGCCATTAAAAAGGGGAGCTGCATTATTTTATCTGAAAACAAAAGATAGTTAACTGCTGCCATCTCTTACAGAGCCACATGTAGGCAAAGGAATTACTTCCAGTTCTTGTGGACACTGCAGAGCTTCTGTTACAGAGCTAACAGGAGAATTGGACTGTTCTCCCCAGGCACAGCAGGGGAACACATCTAAGCCAACTGATGTTCCTAAATATAAGAAAGAATTCTCGTGTTACTAGAAAATGGCAGAGCACATGGCTATTATGCATCTGCTTTCATGAGCCCTAATGAAACCATCATCATTTAATTCTGGCCAATACACAATCCTTTAAATTAATAAAGCCACAGAAAATAGCTGTTTTGCACTAAAAGCAGCCCTTTACATTTCAACTATTTACATCCACTATGAAGTGCCAGTCCAAGCTAATATTGCACGTTGAAACCTTCTTTCTAAAAACACACTCTTAAAGTACAGTAGCTATTATTTCTCTACAGTCTAATCATGGAAACTGCATGACTGTATTACTTCTAGTACATATGTGTTAAATAAGTGAGCTCATTTTGTAGAAAATTTCACACCCATGTCTGAAATCTGTCTGTTACAATACAGTGTTTACTTTTTACTTGGGCTGTAAACTATTAAAACCACAACACCCAATCTTGCAAACAAAAGTCACATTCACTAGAATCCTAATTGAAAACTGCAGAATTTTGAGCAATGCTGTTCATGCCATAGACAGTGTTGGCAAAAGAAGGCCAAAGAACCTCAAAGAGTTATTTCATATTTGTCAACCTGATGTCTTTAAGCTCTCCACTAAAATACCCTTGTGTTAGCCCACCACATCTCACAAGCAGAGTCTCAGGAGCAGATGAATTATCGATCCCTTTTCTCCTTCTTCTACTCTACAAATCTAATGAACTATTGATTCTTTCCTTTTCCCCCCATTTTCTGCTTTGGCTATGCATGCCCCTCCTCTGCTGTCTAAATCTCCTTTCCTGTGCAGCCTTAGGCTCATCCTTCTTCTCCACTCCAGCCATGCCTGTCTGTATCTGAAGAGCTGCTGCTCTGTCCCGTGGTGTGTAGCTCTCGAGTTAGAAATACAGGACTGTATGCTGAGCTGCACCCAGCAACAAAGAGCAGTGCAAAGCAGCTGGTTCTGCACTACACTGTCACTTTCCTAAGGGCACCCCTGCCACTTCCTGCCCTCTATGGGGCCTGACCTCGCAGTCAGGAGAACACCATACCACACTGGGGATGGTGCTGCCAGTGAAGCAAGATGGGTTTACCAACACTTGTCCCCTCTATCCTCCACACACCTTCCATACAGTTCAACACAAGAGGACCCTCTCTGCTTTCTGAGGGCATTAGCACAACCCAGGTGCCCTAGAGAAGGCCCAACTTCTGTGAAAAATTTTTTCCCAGTTATCAATCGTTTTTTAAATCGATGACATTATTACAGTGCTCTGAAAATAAACTCCAAGTGATTTTTTTGATTCCTTCACAAGCAAAAACCGTGAGCCCAATCCCTTACTATGAGGAAAATATTTAATGCTCACTGAGACTGTCCAACCTCTCCACTCGTTCATCTTTCTATCCATAACAGCTCCCTTCTCCTTCTGCCATGAAGGTGGCCAGGTGCTTGCAAGCTGTCCACAGCTCCAGCCCCACACACTGTCCTGCATGGCACAGCCACACCAACACAGCTAGCCACCAGCCCTGGCACAGCTACAACCTCCAGAATCCCACCACAGAGGTATTTGTAGTTTCACTGTTGACAAGAGATTTAGCCGTACTTTCCCCCACTGAGCCCTTTTCTTTGCTGCTGACAGCTCCTCTGCAGGCAGGGCAAACGAGGAGGGAGTGCCCTCAGCCCCGAGATGGGGACACGGATAGAGCAATGTGCTTGGCTGTTCCAAACAGATCTCCCATAACCAAACTTTAACTAAGAATACAAAATAAAATGTTTCCATTACTCTGTAGCTGCATTTTATCAGAACAAACTAGAATGAGATAACATTAAATAGAGAAATTTGGCCCCCACAGGTAAAACAATTCAAGTTAAAAGGTTTAGCAGTTGAGGTCCTGCCTTTTGCTAATCAACTTGGCCATTTTCTGGGTTGGAACAAATTCCCCCAGAACATCCACAGAGAAGCTACTTCTTCCATCACCTCAGAGACACAGACCTTGGCTGTGCATCAATCTCCTGCTCCTTCCAGCAGCTGCCCGAGTCCTGATGAGCTCAAGTCACTTCTGGGCTTGTGTCTCCAGCCATTTCCCATCCCCTTGGCTGAGCAGCCAGGGCTGCTTTCCAGGAAGGAGCATCACTCCTTTCCTCCCCCAGGGCCCATGTGATGGCAGGGAACAACCCCAGCATCAAACAGAACAGTCCTCACTTGGGCTATCCTGTCACTCCCTTTTAAAAACACTAGATCTACTAACATTCAGTAAATAGGGAATGAATGCATTAAGCAGGTTTATCACCTGTCATACCTTCAGCCTTCACTGCAAAACCAGTATTTGTCTGCTCTGACTTTGTTAAAAACATTCACATGCAGAAATCTTACTGACTGCTTAAAAGCTGAATTAAAGTAAGCTTTGATGTGCATGAAAAAAGAAATCTGTAACTTAAGCACTGGACTAGGAAGAGATTGGGTGGGCAGGGACTGTTGCCACTCCTGTACCGAGTATGGGGGCACTGAAGGAGGACAGGGGACAGCAGTGTGACCAGCAGAAAGGTCCTTCAGCAATCCAGAGACAGGAGTCCTCACTCTCAGTCATAAGGCATTTCTACTGAAAGATCTGGGAAAAAAACACCACCAAAAAAACCCACCCAACTTGTCCACCCAAACAGCTTTGGGTCACCTCTGTAATTAAGAAACAGGATGAGAACAAACACAGACTTCTAGTGGTTTCCTTTGGGCCCTGCTTTTTGATACGGATACTAAACCCTTTTGCTTAACTGGACATAGCACATTATTATCAATGATATTAACAAAAATAAGCAATAAACTTGATACTTAGAGTTTGTTTTTCCCAACTGCCTTCCCTCCCCCAGTTCTAAGAAAGTTTTAAGAGCTCAAGTTATTATGAATCATCTACTCAACATGTTATTTCCCACCTGGAATAGCATTTGATTTCTTTAATATTCCCATAAATTTATATGTGAGTGCTTCAGACTTATTACTACTAAATAATTTAATCAGCATGTGTCTCCAAACCTGGCTGCAGCAGGAGACCAAATGAAATAACTAAATGCAAAAGCCATAGCTGAATCACAAGCTATGAGAGGCACGGAGAGTTCCACTTCATCAGCCCTATTTCAATAGTTTGGCCAAGTCCCAGCTCCCTTCCATTAAGGAGACCACAAACAACTCCAGAGAATTATTTCCTTTGCAAGGTTTAATTCCTGTTGTGAAAATAGTTACAATGGTGTGTTGCCTGGTAAGGAAACTTGAGCATCAGCAGCACCAACCAAAGGGTGATGGGAGACATGCCACAGGGATGAGCCACTACCCCCCAAACAAACTTTCACACAGCCTCCTCCTCTCCCAAAATACTCGATGTAACAAAGGTTTCATTGTTGTGGCTTCAACCCGAAGCATGCAGATGCTCACCAGATGCTGCCAGACTGGGAAGTGAGGTGGAAAATGGAGCTTCAGCTGTTACAAACATGACAGGGCTTGATCTGCTGTTACTGAAGTCGGCAGAAGAACGCCACTGAGTTTCACGGCAGTGCTGACTGACAAATGCCTACCCAGCTAAAAAAAGCTCTTTGAAATGTGGCCTCATCTTTCTATCACTTCATAGGCTCAGGAGATGCGTCCACCAACTTGCCTTGCTCTGTCCAAGAGATGTGGTCTATGTCAAGGCCAGGTGTTCCCACACTGGGCAGCACAGGACACACACATGGCTCCTGAAAGGCTCCACTCTGTGTAAGGGGCATTCTAGTTCCTTAACTAGGAATCTAATTTTATTTTCTGCTGATATAAGCTGAGCATTGCTTACAATTATCCATCTGTGCACATTCCAAAGTATATTGTCTCAGTCACTGGGGCTAATGATGCTGTGATAAATGTTTTATCTTGAAAAGCTAACAAATGTTATATCCCAAGTTATGGAAACACTGTTTGTCAGAACTTCTGAAAGGAGGAATAATGGAAAGCCTGCAATGAGGAGAAAAGAAAATTAATACAACTGGTAGCATGTATTACATGCCTAAAAATACCATAATTACATTTTCTGCCATAAACATATTTAATACCTTGACAAATACAGAAAGTTGACCCAGTGTCCATATGGTTATGAAGATTTATCAACTTATCTGGGCTGGCCAAGCACCTGGCCTGGGCCCAGGGCTCAGTGTGCTGCTGGTGCTGCACTGCAAGCCCATACAAGCCTCTGCCAATGAATTTACCACGCTTGCTTGGGCTTGACAAATGATACTTGAACAACAACGAAAGCCAGAACAAAAAGAATTTTAAAAAATTCTCTCTTGTAATTTAAACAGAAAGAAGTTGAAGCATAAATGTTTGGTCATCTCAAGAGCCAGCTGTGTGCTACAGGCTGTAGCCATCTAACAGGCAACTGCTGTCACACTTGTCTGTTCTTCCTCCCAACTCCAAGAAACACTGTGGTAACCGTAGATAAAAAATCGTGATTTCCAATGCATTAAAGGAGTTTTTAATCCTGACTGATTAAAAACTCCAAAACTTCCCTGTCCCTCAAAAATTTTAAATATATCTTTGTTACACAGACACCAAAACAGGTCAAAAAGAGAAGCAGAGATAGTGGGGAGAGACGGAAAACAGGAAAGGAATTTTTAATCTCTTCTTTCACATGACTATGAAATGCTTTGTGATTTTTAGATGACTGAGAAAGCCACCGCTCTCTTACTAATGAGCACTGCTTCCATGTGAGCTGTAGCAGGGCTAGGAAGACTTCCCTGAGAACCAAGAGTCTCTTCTGGGGGCACTGCAGGATATCTCTGCTTGTCCTGTGCTGCAACTAAGTTTTATGATATCAGTATTGAGAGGGTGTGCATATGCATACATACATATATTTTCTGTGTATTTGCAGACATACGTATGGATATGGAATTTTCTTCAAAAGCCATACTAAAAGAAGCAGTGGTCAATGGTGAAGTCACATCTTCTGATTTTCTGCTTGTGAGTATCCGTGTCTGCTTACATAAGCCACACAATTTCAGACCTCTGCACGGGAATGGAAGAGACACAGATCATATTACTGTGACTACAAAACCAGCATCCCCTAAGTATGACTTCCCACATGTGGCCAAGAATCAGCTTCTGGGAAGCCCAGGCCAACTGTGGCAGCAGAGTCATGACCCGCTGCCTCCTCCTCCCATCACGTTTTGCTGAGGAGCAGTGATCACAAGAAGCTGACCAGGGTTGATCCTGGATGGTGGATCTGACCTGGGACTTGAGTCCAATTGTTTCAAATGAAACCACTGAAATATAACAGCCAAAAGAGTTTACACAAATAATGTTAACAAGAAGTTGCACAGCCCTTGTAAGGGCAATTGCATCTTCAGACATTTTAAGGGGAGGAAAAAGATACAGGAAATAACATTACTTATTTCAGAAGCAAGCTCTCCATAATTACACAGAAATAACTTGTATTAGATTTAGTAAGAGCTTAAAGTGTTGTAGATTTGTTTTTCCCCCTCATTTTATGCAAACATTCTGCAAACAAAACAGCCATTGAGCTGGCATTACAGAGAAAGATGGGAAAAGACTGATCCCAAAAGACTACATTATCAGTCTTTCTTCAGTATTCCTAGTCTAAGAATAGGTTTAAAAGGGCTTGTGAGTGCCACGAGGCTTCCAAGCTCCTGTTAAATCCTGATGTCCCATCTCACTGTCACTGCCAGTTCAGCACATGAGAGAAGCAGCACAACCACCAAAATTCAGCAACTTTCTACGCTGTGACATTCTAAAAATGAGATTCAAGAAACAGAAACATACCCATTTATTCACTTTAAAACACCATGGGGCTTTCTGTGCTCTGGAGAGGCCAGAAGGGAAGGACAGAAGCAGACAGTGCCCAGGGCAGTGTGGGGACACAGGACAGCCAGCACAGCCCAGGGCATCCGGCGCTTGCCATGACTAATGTTGCATCTTCAAGTGGGCAAAGAAACTTATGTAGAGCTGCAACAAGGAGCCTTCTGTGACTTTCCATTTGTCAGTCCTTGTCTGACAAGATGGTTTATCATAAAGGAGATCAGTGAGTCCACACACGGGTCTAAAACACACTGTGCTAACAGCGGGTCAAGAACTGATACCACTGGTCTCAACCAGCAGCTGCTCCAAGATTATCACTTCCATGGAAAGCAACAGGTGCTTCTTCTTGAAAAAAGATTTATTCCCTGAGACTATCCTCCTCAGGACCATTATCCACAGATATACATGTGGCCTGGATTGATTTTTAATAAAGGAAAAACAAAGCGGAAAGGAGTATGTTTCAAAAAACCATTCTGTAAATCCCAATCTGACAATTTCTTTTTTCAAATTGCCAGGTGATACAATTACATGTTTCTGAGCATGTTTCCTTAGTTATCAAAAAGATGAAAATTGCCCTCAATTATATCAATACACCTGGAGAGGCAGAATATAAACGGTACTTCAAATACACAGAGCTCCAGTACATCAGCTGAAACCAAAAGGTTGAAGGGTTGGAAACACTAAGAAAAAGGGCAATATGCCCTCAAGGAAGAGGATATTCCAGGGCCAGAGCTGGTGAAATTACTTCTGGAAGTAAACTTAAATGAGTCCACAGCATGTATTGCAAACCCTACTGGCAGCAGAGAGCACAGTATTGCCTCCTGCACCACACCAGCACAAAGCCACACAAATTTGCTGTGCTCTTGGCTGCAACTCATCCCCAGGTTTTTAAAGCAGTAAACAGACCAGTAAAACAACCATCTCAGCTCAGGGGGAACAAAAAAAGAAAAGAGAATTTGATGTTCTAAATCTCATGCAACTGTTTACAATAACTTTCTGCATATTCTCCATTATCTTCAATAAACTTAATAGTATTCAAGTCAGCGCTTTTTCTAAGACAAAATGAAACATTAATACAGGAATAGTGATTCCAACAGCCACAAGAAGCACATACTGCCAACACCACTTGTGCCAGAAGCTTGAGCTGATGTATTAATTCCTAGAAAACACACAAACATTGAGCTCCTGATCTCCCCCCAGTTGTGACCTGTCTCGGCAGTAACGCTCACCACCTCCATCCCCCAAACTTCCTAATTACAAGTATACGAAATACACTGCTACGTTGTTTGTTTGCTTTTACATGAAACGAGAGACCACTGCTCTCAAAAACTGATTCTGCCCTGGCTTCAAGGACTGTACCCCACAAACATTGCATTAATTCATTGAGGCCAGCCACCAGAGACACAGATATCTCTGCAGCACAGCGAGAACACTATCAGCTTGTTTGGAATCAGCAGAGATGCTGGCAGCCTTTCAAGTCATCCGAAAAAAATTAGGTAGCTGCACAACGAATAAACTTCAAAGTGCTCATCCAGAATTCCCTCTGGGAAAGACCACGCATTTTTCACATGCTAATTCCACCAATTAACCCGAGCAGCTTATTTACAAACTTCTGAATAAATTTTTAAAAGCAAATAACAAACTTCATATTAAATACTAAGCCCTTGGAGAAAGACACCACATTTATGCCAGACTGCACAGAAACCGTATGCTCACTTCTTTCCAGCTACATTAAAGTTCAAAGGATCCCCAAGAGGATGATTCAGCAGTTAAAGCACATCTTTCAATACTAAACGGGTGAATCTCTTTCCTCAGACCACACACAGTCACCATTCTCCTCTTCTTTTGAAATTTTTAATGCATGAAAATGGTCATGAGTCAGAAGAGGAAACTTTTCATTACTTGTACATTATGTATCAGGGAGGAAGTGCTGCTCTGGCTGGTTCGAGTCCTGCTCTTCAGCAGCAGCACCATGTTTGCCTGCACTCACCTGTGCCCCGTACCCAGCAAGAGCATAGACAGCAGGGCCACTTCCGACCTCCTGCTGCTGCTTCAAGAAGGAATGCACACACTAAAATAACTAGAGTTACGTTTAATAATACCAGGATCTAAAAACTTGGATGCAAACAAGAAGAAGGAAAAAAAAAAAACCAAACAATAATAGCACTGATTAACTCATACACGCTCCTATAGAGACACTATTTCCAGGACATTAAGCATCTTAAAAACCCAGTCTAGGACTTCTGTTTCCTGCTGGTCTTGAGCCACACACAGTGTGTGGGGCCGAGGACTGCCAGCACTTGTACACTGAACTCAGGGGCTCCTGAAGGCACAGCTGCCTTGGGAGCCACAAGCCAGGCAGGATTTTCAGGCTACTCACTTCCAGACCTGCATATGTAGATGCTACTCTGCCTACGTTTGATGCAAACATTTCAAACAGTTGTTTAAGAGAATTACAGACTTAATTTGAGAAGTTTCTAACAGAACCAACAACTGTTTGAACATGGACTACATAGAGACAGACTGAAAGGAAAAAAAGAGGATTTGGTGGTTTAGTGATTTTAATCTCTTTCACTTCATTTCTGCCTCCTGTAGCAGCACCAGCAAGACTATCAGAGACTCATATAAAAGCAACGTTTTTGTTTTGCAACCAATTTCCACTTCAAAGCAGCAAATCCAGATATCACTGCTTGGATGATTTCTTAAATCTCATTTCCATGCCAGGCAGAGACCTGCTTCTTCTAGTCTGTTCTGTGGAAGCTTCCAATGCACAGACCCACCTGAGAAGGACAGGAAAACAAAGTACACACAGGCTCCCGCGGGCTTTTTGATAAAGAGTTGATTTGCATGAGGCACTAGAAATCAGCCATTTTCAAATGAATGCAAAATGCCTAATTTATACTGTGCACATACTTAACAGATTATGAAATTCATCATATTAAATACATCAGTTGTAACTGCTGTTTTGGACAGGGTCACTGTGGAGTGATCCTAACCACACCAGTAACTGCAGAAAGAAGAACACGCCTTAATAAACACTCAGTGCTAAAATGCTATTCTTGAAGGAAAGCTACAGCTGCAGGGATACTGAGGGAGTGCAATCTCTTTCTCACTCAATCTGCCCTCGGCATTTGATGTCTCTATGGCTGTTCCTCAGCCAGACAGAAAATAATGTCAAACTTCATGCTATTCCTTGCCCTTGGCCCTGTTTCTACTTTGCCTTTCTAACCAGTTATATTGCCTTAATGCCTTGGTACATTTGAGTCCTCCAAATAAACACAAGGTGTGCAGGGGAAACTGGTTCACTTCACTCACTTCCATGTACTTCCCGACTTCAAGGGGAGACATGCAAGTCATAAGCCTTGAACCACAGGTATACAAAAGCCATACTCAAAAATTAAATACACATCCTATTTTGGCCACATCCTCCTCAAACGTTTCTGCAAGCTAAATTCAAGATTTCAACCCAAGTTCTCTACAATTAAGAAATGTACCATAAGAAACGTGTGACATGAGTTTAACCCCAGTTTAAACAAAAACTGCTATACCCTCATGTCTAGATTTTTTTTTGTTGTTTTTTAAAGCCACATTAAGATACTAGCCCAGAGCAACAGTCTGTAAGTTAACTGTATCCATGCAGTTCATGAAGACAACAAACACCACAGGGACACACATGCTCTACACATGAAGGAATACTACCCTCTGCTATTTTGGCACCATTAATCTCTTTCCCCCATCCTCCATTTTTTTTCAGTGAGATGAGCTCAGAGTTACCCTGTGTGATGTCAATGGTTATTTTGTGCTGATTACCGGAATCCAATCTCCAGACAGGATATATTTACAGCTGTCTGCACTGTCTTACAATAAGCTGATGGATGACTCATCCTTCTTCCCCCTTCAGCTGGAATCACACGAAGGAAGATGGAGGCAGAGTGACAGCACACACAAGGCAGGGATCCCTTTCTGCCTGCCCTGCTCCCCCCTCCTGCCACAGGAGACTCCTGCACAAGGAGAGGTGAGTTGCAAAGACCTTGCTCCATGTTTAAATACATTAGCACACAAATCTTTACTCATATATGCAATGACAAAAAATAATCCTAGAAAATGTATCATCTTTGACATTTCAGTACATGTAAACCCACCAAAAATAAACACGCATATATTCCAAAGTTCACATAATTGTGTGCTTGCAGAGGCTGATATCCCAGTGCTAGGAGTGCAAGTCTCCTTGTTGTGTACACTAAACAGAATACACAAAATTAAAAATCAATTATCATATACTTAAATACACCACAGGAAGATGAAGTGTCAGAAGAAACAAAACCTGGAAATTTTCCATCAACTATCTAGATGTGGCAGATTTGCCAGCAGAACAAATATAAGACCAGATGAGGGACTGATAGCACAGACTGAGTGACAGAGACTGTCAACTCAGCAAGGCCGCAGGCAAAAAGCACGTCTGCTGTGTGTGTCAATGGGGAAGGATGCGAGTTTGCATTATCACAGACAAATTTAAAAGAGGGTAAGTGTATTCATAGCCTGCCTGCTCTCATTTCTGTCAGCATCAGCAAAAGAATATCTCATGAAAGGCTGAAAAGAGCTTGTGGGTTTGTTTTTTTTAAAACCGGATAAGTAAGTCTCTAATCACAGCCTATTACCTTAATGTAGGGTGTACTGACAGGACAGCCAGCCTTCCCTAAGCTCTGGCAGTAATAATGGATCAGCTGGCTCAGCAAGATGTGCACATAACCAGCTCCTGCCACAGGTTGGATGGTCTCTTTCTACAGATTAGGGCCAGGCACCAGGAAGTCCTCGAGTACAGTTAATCATGTGCCTACACACTACTGATTTCCAATGAATTCAGGCACACATTGGAAGAATTTGGTAAATAGAGATGATGCCATGACCTGGGATTGGTGCTCAGTACACAGCCACAGCATCCACTCTCAGCTTTTCCCATTATCCAAACACGCTTTTGCTAAACTAAACCTGAGGATGCTGAAGTTTGAAAAAAGCTTTCAGCACCGTAAAGATAAGCAGAAGCATCATCTGAAATATTTTCCTCTTTAAAAAATAAACAATTCCTTGTTAAAAACATCAGTTCTTGCATATCACATCCACAAACAAATGGTTGCTACAAAAGTTTGAATATATATTTACAGTGTGCAAAACAAACAAAAAAATCCAATTGTAGAAATAAACATATCAATATTGTTTTTTCAATTCTTCACACCCAGGGTAAACAAAACCAAGCAGGTGTATGTCAACTCATGCATATAAACTCCAGACTTCTGATATGTTCAATACTGAATTAAATGTTTCCTGTCAGCCTTCAGGGGAAGTTTTGTAAACCAAACCTGCAGCTTATAGAAGTACATTCCTTGCTTGTCTACAAGCACAAACATTGCCAATGCTTTCTACCGTCCCGTGGAATTGCCATCTCCTTTTGAATATGCTCCTGACTTGGATTATTTCTGCTAAGTCATGGCATTTCCTCGCCATCTGCAAAGGCAAGCTAAAGTTATTCCTCCTTTCTGGAGGCAGCTTACAGCACACCACTGATCCTCTCAAAGGACAGAGCAAACTTGGCACCAGCAAACAAACTGATTTTCCCTGACTGAAGGAGAATAGGCGTGCAAATAGCACATGGAAGGATTAACAATTCTTCTCATAGGCTTACCCCATGGAGAAAAACAAAAAAAAACCAACAAAACCAAACCAACTAAACCAATCAACAACCTAGTTTCCAGACTCAATAAATACTGGTATTACAACCTATATACCATAGCAGTGCAACCAGTACAGTCCTACGCTCTAACCTGTCTCTGCAGCACGACTTGCTTTGCTCCAGGGGATATTGATTTTACTGCATGGCTATAATTTAGGTAGTCATCCAAAGTAATTACAGAACATTACTAATTAGCCTCCTTGCTTCTAGATGTGATTTCAAGGTCACAACTAGAATCTACATCAAACTGGAGTTACAGAAAGAAATCTCTAGCTGCCAAGAGTTAAATTATCTTTCCGCTTCCTTCCCTAAACAAACACCAAAAAAATCAATTCTTTATTATGTGGCCCATATTGCATTATTGATGTAGAGATGACATCAAATATCCCTAATTCCATCAGCTGCTGTCTGAAAGAAATGTTGGTAAGTACATGATATTTAATGACAGAGACAAGAACCCTGTGGTGCGATGTGAGCCCCTCACACCACCCAGCCCCTCGTCCTGCCCAGGGCTCCACGGGAGCAGCTGCCAGTCGGGTATTACTCAAGGGCCTCGGAGGCTTTGCACACCAAAAATCTGTCACATCTTTTGTGCTTTATCTAGCCAGCCATGTAAATCACTCAGTATTAAAGGTTACTTCGCAGCATATGTTCCTGAAAACCCTTAACTTCCAGACCTGATATGGAGGGAAAGACAAGTGGCTGCCTCACCATTCCCCGGAGCCCACAGATCACCAGCCTGTGCTGATTTTCTGTTCTAAAATGGAGAACACAATGGCCACATTATGTGCCTTGTCACAGTTATAAACATGCTCTGGGCAGCAACAGGCGAGGAACCTTGGCTGCCATAGCTACAAGCCACACCAGTGACTACGGGTGGCGTTTTCAGAGGCGCTCAGTTGTACTCCCACTGAAAAATCAGGAGTGGAGCTGCCCTGGCTGGGGCACGACAAAGCCAAGTCAGAATTTGCCTCTGGTGTGAATGAATCTCAGCAGCCCCTCTTCATCCACAGGAGCCAAAATCACCCAACTTTAACCCTGTACAGCAACGGCCACAATATCACCCTGCAACCCCCCAGGTCAGAATACAGTTGTATCAAGGCAGCCAAACTTAAATTAAAAAAACACATACAACCGGGGCAATTTACTGCATATCCTCTGATAAAGTGTTCCAAAGGATAATAAATTACCCTCACCATTAAAACATACAACTTCTAGTTCATATTTTCCTTCTAACCAGCAGATCCTGCTGGGCCCTGCGCATGCTAACTGAAAGAGCTCTTTCTCATGATTTTTTCCTTGAATACAAACTCCTAAACCATGATGTGGTTTCTGGCTGAAGGAGCATTCAGAGAGGAGCACTGAACCATGCAGGGAAGGGAGCAAGGCAGCTGACAGCTGCAGTACAGAGGGCACCCTCGTCTCTGACAGACTAAGACAGAAGAGGGTTATTCCAAGCTCAAGAACATCGTGCTTTTTATTTATATCTGTATAAATACATAGGTGTATGGAAAGAGAGAGAAAAATCTGATATAGGAGTTGATGTGGAGTTTTCTGAATAACAAACTTTTCGGAACTTTTCTAAACAAAACCAAAAAATAAACAAGGTCTGAGTGTGATTTCAAGAAAAATACACATTTCAACAGTTTCAGTAAGTTTTAATGAGGATTTATGTTTTGCCAGTTGGTTCACACATACTTTTAAAATCTAACATTGAAGCACACATTTAAACTGCAATGGAAAAACGTGTAGATTCACCCACACATTTTTCAACATTTCCCTTCATGGAAAACAGGAATTACTCACCTACAGGAACTGTTTGTCAAGGCAGATGCAGTAAAATTTCTCTTAAAAAGGTCAAAGAATAGAAATTTTATTTCTCCCCAGATGCACTCCATGTATTTGTTCTACACGATAATGGGATCCATAGTGCCTGCAGGCAGCCCCTGAGCAATGATACAAATCCCAGGGAACCCCAACAGCTGAAGAGAGACGCAAATCATAAACCTGAAGGTGTTTAGTTTGGCCTCATCCCAACACAAGCTCTTTAGCTAAAGAAGTGCCAAGCTTTTTTTCCTTGCCTTATGAACTTTCTAGGAGCACATGGCCACGTTAATGCTACAGCAATCCCAGCTACCTAAAGCAAGACAGACAGAATCATTTTCTCCACAAAAAGTTCCTTTGTAATAAAGCAATGTCAAGCAGGACGTGAAATAATAGAGTCTGTGTTTCTAATACAGTAGTACTCTGGTCAAAAGATCTTTGTAATGGAATTTAATAGCAAATAAAAATTGGCACTGAGAGCTTATGCAACAAACAAATGCTTCGAAAATGAAAAGTAACAAGAAGAACAAGCATCTGACAAAACTGGGTCTTATACAAAAGCCTCTTATGTTCGTTTTTCATGTTTCTTATTTTTTTTAAACATGCTGATGTCAATGGGAGTTAATCCCAATATGAAGCCCAAACAACTTTGTTAATGAAAACACATTTAATAAGTCTATCCTCAAAATCATCCTATACCCCAAAGCGACCATACTATCAAGTTTCCCTTCTCTCTTTTCAGCCCAGGATTTTTCAGTTTCATTAAAATATATGTTTCCTTTCTAGACACTTGAGAACAAGAGCTTTATAAACAACACAAAGAATTAAGCTGTGCTATTTTACATGCTTTTCTTCCCTCTTGAAGCTTAACTCGGTTCATTCAACACAGCACCAGTATCTACACTTAGTTCCTACAGTCTGTAAGCAATCTAGCCAAGGACTAAATGTCATTGGACAACACTGACCCTGTAAGTCTCCTCTTATCTTGCAACTGCAGTCAAAGCTTGCCTACTTCCAATATTTTCACTTTGCCAAGGGAAAGCAAATTCTATCCTCGTGAAGGATGAAAAACCAAACTATGGCCAGAACATCAAAACTGACCCCAAGTACTCACATCAGGGATGGGATGAGGGAGGGAAAGAGAAGGAGGAGGAGGAAGGGGATAAAGAGGAAGATCATCAATTTTTCTCAAATGCACCCAGACAATAAAACCAAAACATCAACATTGAAAGGAAAGCAACATTTTTCACAGCCAAGTCCCTTGCGTGATGTGCATGACGTTATCAGTTCCCTTCCTTGGTATTTCTGTCACTTAATGGGGCCTTAATACTGGGAAAGAACATGAAGTGTTTCAAAGCCCTGACATCATCATAACACTGTTACATTATTGCTTTTGGAGAGGTCGATTTCTCTCAATAAAACAGCAGCAGGGAGGGAACAGGAGGGCTGTGCAGACCATACTGTCAGGTTACACTGTATAATAAATACCAGGAAGAAAAGAGCATTTAAGAGACAAAAACTATAAAATAGAAAACGTAAGGAGTCCAGGTAAGACCTTTAGAAGAAAACACACACAGCTCCAAAACAGATTTAATGCCGAAATTATGGGTTTAACCTAAGAGTGGAAGAGCCAGAAAGGTGACCCAAAAGCAAAGTCAAATTTGCCGTAACATACTGGTCTGTATAACACTCTGCAAATCTCAGAAAAAAGGGAAACTAGTCAGGAGGACAGACAGCTGCTCAAACTCTGCACACCACCAGCCAAGGGGATGGTCCACTGCATCTGTGTCTCAGAAACACAAGAAACAAACAAGCAAACAACCCAAACAAGCTTTTGGTATGGTTTTAAACTCTTGTGCAGAAGCTACTACAAGTTCTCCTGCTCAATTAATTAAGTCCCACAGTTGGATTATCTATTTTTTTTCATTTCAAGAATTTATCACTAGGTGCTAAAACAAAGCATCCCTGCTTCCCTCACTCTTTCACAGAGAATTAAATATTAAAACAGTACACTGCTTTCACACCTCATTTCAAGCATTTCATTCTCCTCTGAAATCAGCTACTTTTTTTTTCGTAATAGGTCAACTGCTGACCTCCCTGACACTCTCCAGTGCAACAGGCTGACAATAAACAGGCCCAGGAGGTTTGCTGAAAACATGAGCTTGTTGGACATCTGGTGCTATCGAGGGATAAAATGTGGAAGAAACAAGGCAGTGGGTGGTGGTGCCATTCAGAGCTGGGAGAAGACTTGGTTACCTAATGTAAGACCCTGCCAAAGTTGGGCAGTTTGGGATCTTAAGCTCCAATACAGGCAATAATGAGAAAAGTGACCTTCTTTAATGGATTGGATCAATGCATGTCAAACAGATTAAGCCTGCTGGCAGATAAGTCAATCTGCAAATTAACTACTCCCAGCTTGTTCAGTGATTCAAGGTATCTGCAACTAATTTTTCTAAAAACTCGATACCTTTTCCAATAAACTTCTCAGGGTTAAAAAAGAGAAAAGTTAAAAATGAATGTTTTTTCACTTATAATCCATCCTTCTAGATAGCAAAGTGTTGCTCACAGACAGCTCCACTGGGACACTATTTCAGTGATGCATTTTTTAGCCATGTTTTGGTGGAGGTGAGGATTTGCAAGTCACACCAACTTCAACTGCCCGAAAGGAGCCTGATTATTTACTCCCTGCCCTCAGATTCAGTGGCAGTACGTTCCACACCCAGCACACTGAGAGCAAACCTGCACCAACATTTGCAGTAAAAGCACCCAACAATGTGAGGCAAAAGGCAGCTTTTGTCACATGCTGCATCACACTTTAGGGATACACTACGGAGCATCAATGTCCAACTGTAAGTAGAAACAAGGCAGAGCAGGCTACTGTCAGTCAGCAAACCTTCAGGATACAAATACAGCATCTTTGGAAGGAATCTATCCACGATGGAAGCAAACCATAAAGGACAAATCTGCCATAAGTCAGACAAAACTCAATTAAAGTGAGCCATTTCAAGGACACATATCAACAATTTTAGCAGTATCGTTTTTTACCTATTTTTTTGAATACAACTCCTATTTCAGATAGTGTACCAGTTACTTGCTCAGTGCTAACATAACTCTTATAAAGTTGTGTCTAATGAAGTCCGCATAAAATCAGTTGGGAGGCAGCCTTGGTTCATTTGCTATCCTGAAGCACTGGTGATGGGGTTTGAGTGGGATTTTTAGTTCAGACCTAATAAGGTACTTCGCTCTAAAGAGAACATTTCCCTTCTTTACAGGTTGGCTGCATCTACTTTCTAGAGAGAGAAGGCAAAGGATCTGCTGCCTTTCCTCAGCACGGAAGGTTTTACATTTACAACGTGTTAGTGATGACGAGTTCTGAAAGAACAACTGGTGAGTGGCTATAAGGATACCTGCAAATAACATGTACAGCTTCTTTTTAGGTCTAAAGGTTACCAAAATATGAACAGATGCCCATACTTAATAAAAAAGGTGGAATTAATTCCACTATCAAGCAACAGCAGGAATTCTGCCATGGTCTAATCTTTATTGAGGGCAGTTTTTAGGCTTACCTATAATAATCCATTTTAAGCTGTTTCCATTTTAAGTGGTTGAAACTATTTTATAAACTGTGTCTGACAAAAACTTGTTTTCAGTCTCCTGGAACTATTTAAGCATTTAGTTGGTAATGGAAAACACATGTGAGAAACAATATCAAATAATTTTAAAAGTAGAATTTCTATACTTCATTTTCATCTTATTCACAGAAGTGGAAATGAAATTCACCTTACATGACCAGACAAACCTGTAATCCCTGCTGCAACTTCTGTAGTAGCTTTAGTGCTCTTCAAAAATACTTGACATTTTTCTAGACATCCATTATTCTGTCTCTCCTATCAGAGATCATATGTATATACCACAGATTCACTTCTGTTACCTTTCAGCATTTTATTAAACATATACCTAAACCTTGTATTTATTTTAATATATGAGGAAGCATCATATAAAATTCAAACTTTTTTTTTATGAGCTGATAATTTTATGATAGTTTACCTAAAAATATTTTCTTTTCCACTTTATGACATTTTCTGTGTTGAAGGATGTAACTAAACAGCTACATTCAACCAGTATCAGTACATCCTTTATGAATATATTTCATTCCTTTTCAAACCCATTTACAGTTTTGACTTTCACAAAATTTCACTGCAGTAATTTATAGGACTGATCTTTTCAATGCATAAAAATTTATTTTGTGGTTTGTTTTTTTTTAAATAAGGCACCTGATACTTCACAGGAACATCTCAATCATTAGATCTTGACACATGGCCTTCCACAGTCACTTTCTATGCCATTTATGAATGCACAGACATTTTTTTTTTAATATTCTCCGCAGTTATTTCTTTTTCAGGCTGAAGAGTTAAGCCAAAACAAACCAAGAGACGTGTTTTGTCACATAACACATATGTAAGCTGCCACAATGTGCTCTGCATGCAAAAAGCTTGCACAGCCCCACAGAAGGAGAGCGGAGAGTTTAGGAAACTAACCATTAAGAGTTCCTAAACACATACACATCTGGCTAAGTATGAAATCCAGACATTAGAGGCTAAGGGATCACCCAGATGAAATAAGCTTCACAGGATTCAAGGAAAGAACAGGGATCACTCTAAGTCTACCCAGCTCCCTTACGCTGCCTTAGCCAGCTAAAAATTGTGTCTGTTGAAGCCTGGATACTGAGCTAGGTGGAGTATCCATCAGATCCGGGTTTATTTATTCTTTCCTTGTGCAGAAGCAATATTTTTCTTCCTATCCAACCTAGTAAGTCTTACTATTTATTTATTTTGATATTTATTTACATGTTCATACATCTAGGGAAAAGGGGTAGGGGAGGGCAGGTACGGACAACCAGAGCACACAGTACTCAAGACACAAACTGGCCACAACAACATCACCAGGTCTCCTGCTCTGTTCCAATTCACAACATCATATTCACCCTTTGGATCACTCACTACTGACATTTTCATCGTGCTATGCACAATGTCTCCAGGATTTCTTTCCAGGTGGAAAGAGTTGATTGTGCACAGGAACTCCTCACACACTACACACAGGCAGATTTGCTCCCATCACCTCATCCTCTGCTGCACATCACTGGGCACACAACAGCACTGGATTTCTCCTACTACTTTCCTATCAAGTTGTTAAGTACTACAGGACTCTTCCAGAAGTGCAATTTAGACTTACCTGGCTTGAAAGATTTGGTGTAAATAACTTCACCTTAGTTTCCAATTCATCATTACTCTGCTAAGCAAAGGAGATTCCAGCAGAATCCCAGTAATAATCTCCTCCCAATTTAGAACCTGACCATTTGCTTCCATCTTTGGTTGCCTGTTGTTAAAAGGTTCCTTAAAGAACTGCCTGACTTCAATAACATACAAGTTCCTCAGAAAGGGATGCTTTCATCAGATTCTCTGAAGTATCTGAGATGTCAAAACCTATTGCATTGCTCTACTCCCACATGTTACCATCTTCAGAGAACTGAAAAGCATTACATTCCCATCCATGAAACTCATCATACGTATTTTCGTGTCTCAGTCTATTCTTTATTGCAGTTTTTAATAGCCAAAGCCCAAATTCATGTTAAATTTTAGATTTAATCTTTATCTGACCACTAGATCTCCAGCCTGGATCAGTGAGAAGCAAAAACTAGATGAGTTGCCCTCTGTAATGAAATCTATTGCACATAATGTTGACTAGATAATGGAAAATACACTTGTTTTCTCCACTGGAACATCTAGATAATTTGGAAAGTACTGTCAGAGTAGGTCTGAGGCCTCAATAGGAGCAACACAAGAATTTCTGTAGCCTGAACACAAAAATACCAGTTGAAATGCTACAGAGTCACCACTCCAGTGGTGGAGTTTTAGTTTCATACATTTATTATTAAAAAGGGACTGAACTTAAACTGCAAATCTGAAATACATCCCTCTGTATGAAGAGTCTAAATAAGCATTCACCAAGACCACCCTTGCTGCCAGTTATTTTGTTCCAATTGTCATTTGAGTCCCAACCCTAGCACCAAACAGGCAATAAAATCAATGCCTGGTCTCCCAATAGCCAAAAGGAGATGCAGACAGACCCTCACAGCTGCTGGACAGCAAATCCCAGGACACACACAGCTCTAAGGGACATGCAGGAAATGCCTATAGGGACACTACACTTAATGACTACACCTTCTAATGTACTCCAGGGCACACAGCTTTGTGAGCCTAATTAAAACCAGAAATCATTTACTGTTCGCTGTAAATGGAAACAAGGAAACAACTGGAGGCTGATGGCAGGAGAAGTGCCCCAGAGGGCACTGAATTCCCTCCTACAATTACCTAGCAAAGAGAGTAGGGACATGTTCAGAGACTGCTGTTTGCATCACAGTTATGTGTTTAATGGAGCAGTTGGTTTCACTTTTTCAAAAATAGCTGAATGTGTTCTATGAGAATTTCAAGAAAGACCCCAAAACGGGTAAGAATGAAATATATGTATTAAATCATCCTGGATGGCCCATGTGGGACATGGATAGTTTGGCTCTGTCAGCAGAAGCTTATTTGTAAAATTATAATGCAGCCAAATGTCGAAGTTATTACCTAAAAAACAGAAAAAGATCTGAAAAATTACAGGTCTAATCCTACTTAATCCAGAACACTTCATTCTTTGGAAGTGTCATGTAATAACAAACATAAGCCCTTATGTGAAAAGGCCCAATTTGCTCACCCATTTACTGCACTCCAGGTAGAACACATGAACAAGCTGCCAAACCAAGTCAAAGAGCCTACAAGAAACCCTGTGACTAAGACCAGCTTTGACAGAGAAGTAGGAACAAAACAGGTCCTTCTAAGCACTGGCAGCAAGAAGATCATTTAGTCAGTGCCTCCTCCAGCTACCACCTGAAAATCCATCTCTTTGGCAGCTTCTTATTCTGCCAGGTTAAAGGAGTGTTCTGCAGTTGAATTAGTTTTATCATGATTTTCCACATTAAACAAAAGTAATGACTTCTTGACAGTCAAAGATTATTCTTTTTTAAAAACTCAAGAAATTTAGCGTTTATCCAGGGGATGAACTAAAATTTATTTTCAAGATGTTATTATGTTCAAGACACATCTAGACAGCTTTGCACAATTGCATTTTTATGACTCACTTGGCTTACCCCAATGTCTTCAAAGCCCATTTTTCACCTTTTACCTCAAAAGACTATTTTAAAATACTGTTTCTGCAAAACAACTGGCAGAATCAGCTGAACAGGGCCCATTTTTCAGATCTGCAGGAATAGAGACAGTATAATTTGCAGATTGAAGAAAGAAAAGAATGAATACAAGACAGCTTGCAGCTGTTCACTCAGAGAAGAACACCACAGCACTGTTCTCCCTCAACTCCCGAAAAATCAGTGTTTTATAATACTCACTGCAGAGAAAGTACAGAAACAGTACTGTCCATACCTGCTCCCTAAAAGGAGACACTATCTCCAGCTAAATCAACAGAGAAGACTTTCTTGCAGGAGATATCATTTACCACCAGCCTGTGGATTGCAGAGAAGCACACAGCATTACTGAGCTCCACACAGGATCAGAGCACTACTGTCAGATTAGCATTGGGAAATGGATTTACCATCTGCCTTTTTGGCTCAAAATCTCAATCCCAAAAGCCTGAAAAACGAATTTTTTTACACTTAATGTGTGTTCTTGTATTGGTTATATAAATGTGGTTTTCTTTTTTTCATAGTACTGAGCAACTTCCCAAGTTGAGAGAACACTGGATTGCCATTTTCTGCTCT
Organism: Calyptomena viridis; assembly: GCA_013390005.1. Classification (NCBI taxonomy): domain Eukaryota; kingdom Metazoa; phylum Chordata; class Aves; order Passeriformes; family Eurylaimidae; genus Calyptomena; species Calyptomena viridis. Next base: position 40,403 of record WEIV01011187.1, on the reverse strand, counting down.
AAGAGCAGGTCCAACCCAACACCTACTGCCATGCATTTCTTCAAAAACTAATTATGTAGAGGTAACCAAAAGCTCCAGTTTAAAAGCCTCATCTCTTTCTAAAAAATTAATACGGCAAAGGCAGTTGTGCACTCTGGAGAGAACACACCTAGAAGACATTAAAATTCATGGGGTTTTGGATCTACAGCTTACCCAGCTCATAAAGCTGACTAAACAAAGAACAGGTAAAAACAGCAATGACGCTTGTTATTGCAAGTATTTGTCAACAACAGGAAAACAAATAACTGTCCAAAATGTTAACTCACTCCTGCCTAATGATTATTAGCACTTCTTTATTTTCAATAGAGTCTTCCTTCACCTGCAAATGACTTCATCTTCACAACACTGCCAAGTATCCTTCAAATCAGAACCTAACTGATGTACAGACAGCAATCTGTGAATCTAAAATGCACATATGTACCACTTAATGTAGAGCTCCTACTGACTTCTGATTGCTTACATTTGCAACAAAGTTGTTCCTTTCTGAATATATGAAGAAAAACTGACTTTGTTACCAGATACCGTGTTTTGTTGTTTTCTACCTAGGAAGGCAAACCTATTCCCAATTTAACATAAGATGCTTAGTGCAACAGTTTGCTAAGATATCTTATAGAGTAAACAGGTAAATTAAAGTGAATTTCTGTTAAAACAACATGACAATAATTCAGAATAATGTGGAATAAGTGATTTAGCACACCACAATAAAAGCAGCCCTTGGATTTTATGCTTACTCACATTTCACGCACAAAATGTTTCTTAACATTTGCATTTTAAGGAAGTTTCCATCAACACAGAAATCTGGGGAACAGAAAGCAGATGGTGGTTCCAGCCGACAAGCCTGATGAGAAGTTGCTGGGAGCTGTGGGATTTGTTGAGCACCATGTTCAAGTGGGTTGCTGAGAAACTCACCCGCCACAAGAGCGTGGTGGCTTCTCCCAGGCTCTGAAAGTGGCACAAAATGATGGGCTGTTTCCCCAGTAGAGATGTTTGGCCATTTAAGAGCTTGAATAGTCCTGACCTTTCTTTTCCGTGCGCTACTCAGCTTACAAAATCAAGGCTTATTCTCTTCTGTCACAATCTCGCCATCTTTTCAGTTTTAACCCTCTTACCAGAATTCTCTGCTTCTCTCTTCCTTTTAAGCACTAATGCCTTCTTCACATTCACTCTTTTCAAATACATCTCCCTAGATCTCAGTAGCACTTCTCATTTTACCTCCTGTTTCTCCTCCTCCTGTGCCACACATTTTATTCTGCTGCCTGAAGCCATGGGTCTCTCATGATATTGTTCATCCTTTGCACACTTCAGCCCTTCGGACAATGTCCCCACAACTTTGAGATTTAAAAGTTAATCTAGATTAAAAGTGGAGCTTGTGTTAGCATTCCCTTCTCAAGTCAAGCAAATACCACTGAAGCTGTTTTCTTGCATAAGCCCAGTGCAGTTATGTTAACAGAGTCTCCCTGCACCAGGTGAAGCTATCCCTGCTTTCCCAATTGTGTCATGAACAAATTACTCAGAAGTACAAAAGGATTGGCCGTAACCAAATACTAACGTACACTTAATGGACTGCAGATTTTGCAGGATGTTTAAAGTTTCCCCTCTGATCTCTCTGAACTTTGCCCTTCATTTGTTTATACAGGCAGAGGCCAACGGGTCATACCACTAAAATCAGCAAATTGTTTACACATATGGCAAGCATGCATGGAGCAGGGATGGAGTCATGGCTACAACACAGCACATTAAAGCAATTGCCTTAGTTAAAATAACAAAGACACATTGAGTCCACACACATGAGGAGGAGAAGACTTTCCAATGCAATGAAACTCAGTATGAACCAAGAAATTAACTGGTATTTCTTCAGAAGCTGAGGCACATGTTGCAAACCATTCACTGCAACATTGCTTGTTTCATAAAAAGTGGCACCCTTCGACATCACCAGTGTCACAGAATTATCAAGGTTGGAAAAGACCTTTGATACCAAGTCCAACCTATAAGCCAACACCAACCCTTGTCAAAACACAACAAATTTTTAAGTGCATAAGCTAATCAGTGGTGTGGCATTTAACAGTGCAAAGATTATAAAAGCCTACGAAGCAATGCTGGAAGAGAAACTGCTGCTGAGCACATGAACCCCAAACACGTTCTTGGGTTGCAACTGTTCAAGCACCAGGTTCCCCTACACGGCTGGATGATGCATTTCACCAGAGGCAACTTACTGGGGAGAATTTCTTTGTTGAGTGAAAATACGTTGGTTTTCACAATATTTATCCTAGATTTAAAACTAAAATTTGCTATTTAAAAAAATCATTACGTGCTTAAACAAACCAAATTCCTAAGCCTTTAAAAATTACCTTAACCTTTATAAAGATCTTTCAAAAAAGTCTCTCCAAACAGCGTATTTTACATAATATGTACACTTGGAAATGAGGCATTTTCAGAAGCACAAAGCTCTTCAATTTTGAACATGTGAACAGGCTACTAATGTAACTCCACACTTTGACTAACTGATCTGGACTTACACTGGAGACTTGCCTCACTCCATTACTTCCTGCCAAGTCCACTCTGAACAAGCATTACAAAAAATATTTTATCACCATTTCTAGTGAATAATCTTCTCATTGCAACAGGCACTCTGAGCACCAACACTGGAGACGTGCAGCTCTAACCCAGTCCCACAGAGTCCTGGCCAACATACAGAGGCTACACAAAATGGTCAGTTTGTTGCAAAGTACCAACAGAAATTCTCTTTGTAGTGTCATCATTTTATCTTCTGTATTTCACCACCAACTAGCATTTAAAAATAAGTTTCATCACCTGAAAGCATCCTCACAGTTCTTGTACATGCAGTTCAATTGTGTCAATAACTTCTAATGCAACATCTCCTCTGCCTCAATCTCAAGTTCCAGTGCTGAAGACTGAAATGCCCTATCTCACTTCTAGTGTTGGAGGGTTTTCAGTAAAAATCAGGTTTGATAACAGGCCTGAAGACAGACTTAATCATCAGTCCCACCACGAAACAGTTTAAAGTGAAAGACTGAAGTTAAATTCACAAATCAAGCCGTATGAGGGGGGCACTTTGATCCAGGGCTTTTCTGCTCTTATCTTCAAAGGGCAAAACAAACCCGAACCTGAGAACACAGGGACTGTCATGCTCCAGGTTTTTCCACACTGGCTGTACTGGGGAAATTACAAAATACAGATGCAGAGGATTGGGGAGAAAAGAGTCAAGGAAAAAACTACTGGCAATAGTGAGCACCAAAAGGATGACTTGCAGCTCAACTTACCACCTGTAAGCAGAGTGAAACACTATCTGGGTAAGAGTGGGATGAAGGCTGCCGAGCTCAGAATTGCAGCTGCAAAAAAGCAAATCCCATTCTGCCACTTCCCAGCTCCCAAATGCTTGACTTCACAGCCTCAGCATTATTTTAACACAGCGTTATTGCTGGGGCAGCTTTATTCCCATTTACACAGGGGAGCAGACAGCACCAGCACTACTTCCAGTGGAACCACCTGCAGAAAACAGCAGCATTTCTGGATATGCTCATTTTCAGGCCCATTGCCTGTCAATTTACCGTAAAATACTTATTTTGCCATAATATGAAGACTGGTATGTGACTTGCCATTCACCACAACATAGTCTTTTTTAAAGTGGAATTTGCTCAGAGTTCAAAGTAGAAAATCAAGCTGCTTATCTGCCTCTCCTAGTAGAGAAGCTACACTGGATTTAAGGGAAAAAAAAGATGCCATCTGCAGAAAGAGCTTGTGATTAAAGAAGAAGCTTCCATGGCTAAGATAAAGTAGTATCCTAAAGAGAAATGTAACTTTGGAGGAAAATGGTATGAAAACATACTCAAAATGGACAAAGTACATGCATTTTTGGCAATAAAATAAGTACATCACTGAACGACAGAACCATTATTATTTGCACTGAGGCTTGGGTTTTTACGTTCAACAATTCCCAACAGGAATAGAGATAGAGTGAATTGAAAAATAAAAACCCTTTACAAATTTCCACTTCTGACAGAAACCTGGGGGAATTAATTCACACTGCTGAGCAATTTCAGCATCTTAGCTCAAGGAAAATCATAAAATAATTAAGCAAGGGTATCAACTTTCTAATTGTTATTTTAGTGTAGTATGATATTCAAAGTGTAACTTTAGATTGCAACATTCACTTCAATTTTGAGAAGAGGTGTAGTAATCGCCCTTCAAGGTTCTTATTTCTTAAAAGCAGGATACATGGGGAATCAGTGGAAACATGATCAGAACAAACTAACAGGCATTTTTTCCTTAAAACTGTAGATTTGGTGGTTGTTATGGCACCTTTATGAACCAGAGCAGGAAGAAAAAGCACAGGTATGTCAGCATGCAAACAAAACATAATATAGCAGTGGACTACTGATGTCTGTTCTTAGCCTGAGGAACTACTGAGCTTAAAATAAAGTATGCCAGCACTTTTTATGTTTTAGGCCAATGATAAGTGGATTCCTCAATAATGAAAAAATTAGACAAGACTGCAAGGAAAAAAGAAGAACCAAAAAGAAAAAAAAAACTGTTCTCTGTAAAGCTAATGTGTGCCTTAGATTGTCTGAGGAGGCTCTATCACTGGAGGTCTTAACAGGTCAAAGTTGTATTAAGAAGTCAAAGCTAATCTTACAAGTGTAAGAGCTTGAGAAGATTTTTATAGCTACATAATTTCGTAAGAAACTATTTGTACTGACCTGAGGTAATCAGAGGATTCCCTGCATGACTGCAAAAATTTATCTGAATAAAAAAATATAAATATTCAACATTCACCCAAAGAGACCACTGCAAAGCCCATGCATCATTACAGCTGCAGTCACAACCTTAAATCTGAAATGTCCTTCCTCTGGAAGAGTAACACTGCACCTGATGTTCTAGTTATCACTAACAAAAACTGCTCTACTTGAAGTTTTGGACAAGTTAAAAAAGAGATACGTAAGAATTTATTAATTAGAATGTAGTAACAGAAAATAAGAGAAATTCAACTGGGAAAGACAAGAAAGAAATGGGAGGACTGAATAAAAGATGCAATGCAGAGACCACCAAGAAGGGGCAGGGAGTGGCTGGGGCAAAAAGCCAATTAACCGGGTGGCATATTCTAGTGACAATACAGTGGTTTCGACCTGCTGAGAAAAGGCTGAGAATTAATTACAAAGTGTCAACAAATTGGGACTAAAGGACCAAAAAAATGCACTTAAGCCAGAGAAGGGGGGGTGCACGTGTAAGAAGACAAAAAAACCCCAACAATACCTATCTGTCTGCTGAAGCAGGAACTGAAAATGCTGGTTCCTGTTAAATTATCTCAAAAGCTAAAGACTGCTTCTTCACAGCATTAGCTCCTTAATTACTGCTGCTTCATCCTCTGCCTGCATGTCTGTAGGGACAATCCTTTCTACGGTTGAGCAATAGTGGATTTTCAGAGCACATTATTTCCATTGCAACCTCCAGAGTCATGTATTATATAAATAGCATAAAACAGGTTTAGATAAACAAAAAAACATATCCATTTAAGAAATTTAATTGAAAACCATTGAGGGGAAAACCCAGAGTCTGATGAGAGATTATGTATTTCTCCTGGCAGTGAACAATTCCACAATTTCAACTTAGATTTCTTTATGGCCAAAAGGCCTCCCAGGGGAAGAGTGCATATTTATAATCAGCAATTGTGGTATGTTAGACACAGACCAATGCAAATTAAAATAAGCTGAGAACAGTAGGAAAGAGGAAAGAAGTTGTGCATAGCTCCATAGCTCCAAAGTTGTTCTTTTAGCTTAGAAACATCATCCTTATCTCAAAACACTACACACACACAGCCTAAGGTCTGAAAGAGATTCAAGGGTTATACTGGGTACATCTACAGAGCTCAGAGCAAAGGTGTGAACAGACCCCACCTGTCAAAACTCCTGCAGCTGTATCAGCAAAAAGAGAGGATGTGCTTCGAGCCCCCTCCTCCCACTGCTGCTGGGACTCTACAAGGAGCAGATCCAACTCCCTAACCTGAGCCAATGTTCTCCAAACATCCTCAGCTTTACACTTGCATCAGCTCACCTGCAGGCAAATTCTGGAACCCAAATTTCTGTTTGGATGATGGCTTTAGACCACCTGTTCATTCACAGTAGGTAAGTTCGAAGCACATACTTTAATATTTGTGTTTCATTTGGGGATGTAAATAGAGATGTTAAAAACAGGGGATCTCTTGCCTGGCTGTGGTCAGCAACCACTGACAGATCCCTCACCAGTGAGGGCCAAATATTCTAAGAAAGATCAGTAGCTTAAAATATGAACAGGTACAGACAATTGTTTCTATAAATTACACTTGTAAGTAAAGTCTTCTCTTCTGAGACAAATGCTTCCAGCTCTCTGAGCTCAACAGTTATTTTCAAAACAGTGTAAGGCCTGTGCAAGGTTTAATAAAAGAACTGCAATGAGTTCAGCTCACCTACTCAATGACCAAGTTTTTCACCACAGCACTATTTTAGTGATTGCCCTCCCAATGCTTTGTTTAAGCACACAAGTACTAATGGTTCAGTCATGATCTGCAATGTACATTTACACAGAAGTATTTCTCTGTTTCAGTCAATAAATAGTCTTCATCAGACACCAAATATATAGAGACTAGCTTTTTGTAAATATGTCCCTGACTGGAAAAATAACATATACTGCATTTATGTTATTTGGGGGGTTTAATCAGAAGGCTGATGTAAAATTCTGTCCAACTGAAGACACTGAGCAAACATCAGTGTGATAAATACTGATAGTATTTGATCAAAAAAGGTTGCCCTGGGAAGAACTCCATGTGCTTATGACAAGCACACTTCATCCTGTCCCCCTGCCTTCCCTCCCAAACCCTAACAAATATTTGCAACTCCAAGTTTCTCAAATGTGAGCCAAAAAAACCATCTTGTGGAAGTCACAGAGCATCATCATGTGATGCTCAAAGTTGTTTCTGAAGAAGAATACTCTGGGTATCAGATGCAGCTGAAAGAACTACAATTTATTTTAATTACAGCATTATTCTAGAAGCAATATCCAGAGACCAGAGGGCACAGAGGTTCTTGACCTTTGACCTGCAGCCCTATCCTTCTGGGAATCTGCCATCTATGTAGTAATTAACACACTTCAAAGTCTGCATCATTTCTCTACCACTGTGACATATGTTTAAGTTCATTGCAGCTGCACAATCCCATCATTTGAGCCTTTCACTGTTCCATTCCTGCAAGCCTTTCACTCTTTGCCAGGCAACTGAAATACATGGGCCTTTAAAGTATTCAGAGGTCTTCTATTTAAGCAGCAAGTATTGAAAACACTAGAAATCCCTGCAGTCAAGTCTCCATTTGCTCTGTGGGACACCTCACAAACAACCATCCCAAGCTGTGGTATGCATTCTGAGCAGCAGCAATCACTCACTAAATAGCAAGTTATGAGGCACTGTTTGACAGCAGTTTCAGAAACAGCTAAGTTATTATGGCTGGATCTGCTAAAAGCTGCACTCAAAAGTATGAGATACTTCCAGGGAAGAGAGGAGGGGAAAAAAAAGATTGGGAAAAAAGAGAGAATTGTTAAAGTTAAAAAGGAATCAAACAGTAACAGCCCCTAAAGACATATGTATGTTCAAAAGTATTTACATTTGTAAACACAACTGTTCTTCCAGATCTACTCCAATTTTCACGAGAACAAGCAAATATAAAAACCTGTAACCAGAAGTGCAACGACAGCAAACATGAAGAGTGCCAAGACCAAACTTGCAGTGTTACACAAGGGCTGGCTGGATAGAAACACCTTTAGGAGAGAAGAGACAGTGTTTGCTTTGGGGCACAAGCTAAATAAGCTAATTGGGTTTCTTGAATGCTGTTTTTGTTGCAGGACAGTAATGGATCAGTGAACATGTGATAACAAATGATGTGACTCCAGGATGTCAAACTGCCCCACGGCAAAATGGCTTTAAACTTCCTCTTCATATGATCAGATTAACACTCGGGCCTACATAAAAGTTTAGTTTACAAGTTGACTTTTATCCATGAGTTCATGTGTTTTAAAAAAATAGAGACTTTGACTTTCTCAGGGATAGTTTAAGAAGCTATCCTGCCTCTTCCAGCAAAATTATCCCACGAGAAACCGGATGGGAATCTTTCTCTCTGTCATCTCACAGACCACAGCTATCCCTTCTCTACTTAGCCCCTTTTATTTTATAATTTCTATCAAATTCATTCACATCCTCCTCCTGTGTTTTCATCTTTCTAAAGCTCCCTTGAGCAACCCTGTCAAGGCTACAAAAGGAATGCAGGACAATTCCTTGTGTGGACATGGTGGACCAAGCTGAGCTCTACTTTGCTTAGTTTGGCAGATATTCACAGTATTCTGAAAACTGCTTTCACAAACAAATATTCAGTTTGCAAAAGTCCCTCTCCTCCAGCATCCAAAGAAAAGACTGTCAGCACATCACACTGCTATTTCTGAGCAATTGCAAAATACTTACAGTCTTTGGATATTTCTCTGAAAGCACTTGGGAAGCTGCCATTTAGCATCTAGCTGTAATAACCTACAGGGCTTCTGCGGATAACAAGTCTTTCCCCCAGTGCTTATTACAGATGTTTATGAAAAGGTAATCTTAAACAGGGTCAAATTATTTAATTATGTTTCTACTTGGTATGTCAGATGTAAGGCTAATGAGCAGAGAATTAATTTTTGACAGAAAAAAAGATTAGACCACTCCATCCTAATTGAAAGGAAGGCAGGTGGTATACACATGGCCTTATTTCTCTTTTTAAAAGGCCAAGTTCCATTCAAAGAGCCCAAAAAACCATGAAAATTTTGCCCAGTCACCTATTTTTCATAAATCTTTAGTTCCTCCTACAGCTCAGATAACACAGTCTTAAACAAGGACAAAGTTTCACTTACAACCTTGCCCTGCCTTCCATTCCCCAACTCCCAGCAGCCAAGACACTGATGGTAAATATTGGTCATGTATGTGCTGTGTAGGGCCCTGGCAGAGCACTTGTCCTCCTCAGCAGGGAGAAGAACTGGACAAGACAGAGTTCTGCAATCCATCTTCTGGCAGGCCACTACTTCAAGGTCACAGCAGCAATGTGCTGCTCCTTACTAACAATTCAATTGGATATTACCCCTCTGGATCACAAATACCTAATGCTTATCCAAAAACCCAGATTTCTGGAGAAGAAAATACCCTGAGAGAGCACCTTTTGGAAATGAACCGAGGAACAGAGTTCTCTTTCAGAAAAACTGCTGAAAGCAGTATTTGACCCGAGCTTCCAGATTCTTGGGGATCCACAGCTGTTTCTGAGGGTCCTGGGAAGGCAACTACAGAAAGCAAGCCTACTGGCCTGCATTCAAGTATGTTTGTGCACACCATGTCAGAGTTTCCACTACTACAGGAAACTTTTACAGGATCCGCAAATCCTATTTGGAAACCACAGATTTAAAACATATCCTCCAGTAAACAAGAGTTTTACTGTTAAATATACCCAGGAAGTTTCTCAGTATCTTTTTTTCAGCCTGTTCACTTTCTTTGGACATAGATTTCTTGCCAAAGTGGAAGATATTTTGACACAATCCATACCATCATTACAAGACACAAATGAACTGTATTAGTTGTGGGCGGTAAATATGGGATGTGATCTACTCACAGTGAACAGTCTGCTCCCCCCAGCACACTGTCCACAGCAAAAGGATAAAGAAAAAACTCCTACATGAGAACAGTTGAAAGACAGGGTATTGAAGAAATTTGGTAACACTTACGGTCAAGTCCGTTGATGTATCTCATTGTAATTTCACAGTGCCCCCAAACTGCACTGACTATGGGGTAAAGTTTTTTCCCTTTTAGTCCCCTGAAGGCCACTCCAAGATACTGTCCATCGACCATGAAGCTAAGCGTCCCTTCATCCATATCCAAAACCACCAGTAGGGAGTCTGGGAGTACAAAAGACTCATCGGGTTCCAAAAAGACAGGATACGTGACCCCAGGCTGGTTTTTACAGTTGTGGTAGAGTTTGTTGCGCCCCAGATCCCAGCCCCACGATTCACTGTTGCTACCAACCAACGACGTGTATCCCACCGAGTGCAGCGGAGCCTCGGCCGTGGAGACGCCCACCACGGCATGAGTTCCCCGCTGCCTCGTGGGCCAGTGGATCTGCCAGACGTGCAGGCCTCTCGTGTAGCCGACTTTGCCCCGGATGCAATCTGTGCTTTGGGCAACCGGGTGTCTGTGAAAAGTCAGTTTATCATCTTCCTTGACAAATATATTTAAGGAGCGATCCTCGTTGTTCCAAGCGTGTTTATACTGCACCTCCAGCTTGGCAGGGGGCATATCCAACAGCATGTCCAGTCGCGCCGGCTTGCAGAAATCCGGACCTCTCAGCTCTCGTTTGACAGGTCTATAAGGGGGCTCCCTCACATCCACAGACTTTATGCTCCCTGAGATTTTCTGGCCCATTGCTTGGCTGCAGGTTTACAAAGGAGAAAGAAAAGGTGACTTTGGCCCAACGTTACCTCATGAAAGCACCGTTACACTGAGCCAGTGTCCTGACAAGCTGACTGGATTTACTCCTCCTGGTTGGGACTTTTTAGCAGCAATGTTTTCAGAGAAAAAATGCCCCTGGAAAAAAAAAAAAAGCAGAAAGTTTCCAGTTAGTTTAAGAACGCCAACAGAAAACACACAGTGTATTTTTAAAGAGCTTCGTCTCATCCCTGGGAGTCATTCTGAACACCAGAGGTGCCAACTCACCACTGCTGGTTCAGTGTCCCACAGTGCTGCCCAGCCTGCCAGCAGGATGCAGAGCCCACCAGCGCACGGAGCGCAGACAGTCATTTCCTCCAATTCATAATAGGATGCAGACATTCCCCACCTTCTGCCCTTCCACCTATTTTGTCTGGCCAAGTTCACAGCCTGAAGCAGGCGTACGTTATTCCCCAGCTGCAGTGATAAACTTTATGTGCAGCGGTAGCTTCACTTTCACTTATGCTTTTGTTTCATAATCTCAGAAACACTCATTGGGTCAGAATCTCCTTTTATTTCCAGGCGTTCTCTTCCCTGGGCACTGGTGACAGAGGCTTCGGCTTCTCTGCCATTATTAAAACAAATGCAACCAACAGCAAATGGCTGCAAAATTTAAATGTTTTCCTTTAACTTACCCTGGCTTAAACAAAATAAAACCAAAAAACAACCCAAGAATCATGAGGATTCAGGGTTTTTTTTAATAAACGACCTAAAAAACAATAAAAAGAGGGAATGAGAAAGAGAAGCCACGAAAGGCCAAATGAAGAATAGCAGTTTCAGTTCTTTGGCAGACATTTGTAATGGGCAGCTACTGCAACTGGGGACATTCCTCATGTAACGGGCACCATGCTAATCCAGAGTTTCTATACTTCAGTATTTGTCTGATGAGAAGGGCTGCAACACAGTAAGACACATCAAGGGGAATACCTGATTTTGAAATACATTATTTCTGTAATAATATATATACAGAATAATATACTTGTCTCTGCTTCTATAGGCAAACAAGTAAAAAAGCACCCAGGAAAGAGTCTTTGGAGCCTGGATAAGTTAAATTCATTCACATTTTGGAAGTCAGATAGAGTGCAAAGGTAAACTAAGAACATCTAAAAGTACTACAGGAATAAAAATGAAGACAAAGTCGTATAAGATCAAAGAGATGATTGATATGGGATCACATAAAGTATCTACACCAGCAGACATACTTCTGTCTTCTAGCAAAACAAATGCCAAGTCCAGGAATGCTCAAATATAGCCAAGTAGACCCACTCTTTTTATTTATTGACAAGAGTGATGAAGTGTTTCAAGAAGCAAAATGTCTCCAAACTCTCAACAGGCTGAAGAGTCGATGTGACAGTTGGTTGTCATACAGTACCAAACAGCAGATGGCTATAAATGTTTTTGCAAAAAACATCCTGCAAGACTTCACTTGGTAAGTCCCAAGTCCATGTTCTTCCTTTTAAAGAAGTTCTACCCCAGACAAACTGTCCCACTTCAAAGATCATTGCTGAAAAAAGAAACACGTATTCACAATAGAAAAAAATAAAAAGTCTAGTAAAAAAAACCTGTAAAATTTACCATCCAACTGAGTTTGAGAAGTGAATGAAGTCCTTGTATTATTTACAATGGCAAATACCATGTAAAGCATTTCCTGCATGTATTAAATACAGAAATGAAACCACACCTATGTTATGTGCTAGTTTTCTTTCTAAAAAAAAAAAAAAAAAAATGAAAAGTTGATTTTTCAAAACCAAATGACAGTTAAGTTACTACATGGAAATATTTTCTGGTTGCTGGTCACACATGGGTATATGCACACAACTAAGCGTAAAGGAACCAACTTGTTGCATGTAATTTTAATCTTTGGAAATCAAAAAATAAACTCAAGTCTCCAAGCCCTTCATGACATGTTTGCAGGAAGATTCACAACAATTCACAGGAGCTCAATGTGAGACCAACTTGAATGATCCCCCTTACTTCTTGCCAAACCACATAAAGGGAATCTGAAATTTTAAGCAGTAATTACATTTAAGTTGATGTTTGCCATTTCCAGTGTTGCAGAAGCACTCATAGGTTGTTTCAAAGGTACAATGCCAATTTGGCCCATTGAAGCAAGTTCACTACTTTATTCCACACTAATACTCTCAGGGGAAATTAAATAGTGACACTAATATACACACAGGGAAGCAACAGACACCAGGTAAGCAAGCTTTCCCAGGAGGACACATCCTCAGAGATTGGGTAGTTCCTTTTAAAAAGGTGATTATTTGAGCTTGAACGGAAACGAAAAGGGAAAACATCTGATGTTCTAAGAGAACCTCAGTGATTTCTGTAGATTTACTTTATGTGCCTGAGAAAATTTCCCCTTTAAAGCACCAGACTATTACCACATTCCTGTCAGGGTGCTGAGGGGAGACAGCCAGGGAAGTCCTCAGTGCATCCTCCTGTATCACTTCCTGATCACATGAGAAACTAAACTTGGCACAGACATTCACCTGGCAAATCACCAAGAAATTATAAACACTGAATTGACTCACTTGGCAAGCTACAGACATTCTTCCTCATGTGCCCCAAACTGTAACATAAATAGGCTGCTAATAGATACATCAGTAATTCAGAAGAATAAAATGCATCGTTATGAGTACCTTGATACACACACCACTGTGCCTTTGGTCTGAGATACGCTCAAGTAAGTACTTTGGTTTGAAACTTCATCTCACAATATTAGGTCTTTCAGCATACACAGACATTACCACACAAATTAATGACGTAATATAACACTTTGCCAAATAGCTTTGTATGGACATAGGACAGAACAACAGTGGAAAAATCTTACAGTTAGTTATGCCTTCAAAATGCAGCAGATCCTAAGCACCAGTACAACCTTCTCCCACACACCATATTATATTCTCTTGCATCCTGGTTCTGTGTAGCTGGTAGTTCTTGGCTTCTGTTAGAAGTCCAGCAATAGCTGTACTAACCTCAGTCAAGTATCAGTGGACTTGAACAAGTAAATTAAGAAAAAGTCAACATTTCATTATTTGTCACCCCATGCTGGCTGTGATCTAACAGCTCTGATTGCTGGAGCTTAGTAGTAGCTGACATGAAAATTTTCCATGAGGAGGCAGAGAGGGGCTGGAACACATGCCTGGGCTCACAACCCATGCAACAGTAATGTGAGCTCCACAGGGAGCCACTCCTGCACAAAGTCCTCCTGGCAGCTCACAATGGCCCCCTTAGGTGCTTACAGGAACAAAGTCTGTCTCAAAGCCGAGATCCTCTATTCCCTTTCCTTGCCCGCATCTTGTCTATTCACACCAAGCAGATGGCAGAGACCCACACAGAGGCAAGAACAGCAGCAGAAACATCACCTTGCCCTTCAGCCCATGGGAAGCTGCTGTTGGAGGTCAAGCTTACCAGGGTCCAGCACCTTTATACCCTTTATACCTTTATACAAACATCCCCCTCTGCTTCCACAGGTAACATACTTCCAGTGCAGATGCTTTGGAAGAGCCATAGTAGTACCACTGCAATAAAGATTTTCTCCACAGAGCTGCACGGGTACCCCACACCAGCAGCTGTTGGGAAAGCCAAGCACCTGCCCCCAGAGGGAAGCAGAGTGACTAACAATTCATCTGGCAAAGGTATGCCAAGTCCTGCCTGCAGGACTGCATGGATACACCATGCAGGGTTAGTAAAATTTGTGGGTCAAGGTGAAAGACTGAAGATTATTCCTTTCAGAGTAGTTGCTATTCAATCCATTTACAGAAGTATTTAGTTGTAAAAAGTTCTTACCCTCTCCCCAGTTAATAAAAACTTACCAAAGCACAGCACCATCACTCAAGTGCTATGATTCAAGTGTTGTGAGTGTGACCACTTAGAGAAACCCAGACTTCCTTGCCTGTATCTTCTCACTTGACACATGAGCACTCAGGAATACAAAGAACATGAATTTTCACTGTATAGCTTTGCTTTGAAGGCTTTCCCAAATCTTTGCTCTTTCAATAATTTCAAACCACTACAGGAGTTAAAAAATAAAAATATATTTCAATCTGGCTTAATATACGACCTCTCCATTTTACCAGTTTAGTGACTACAACTGAAACACAAAAATGCCATCAGTTACCCTGTGATAAAAGATATTTTGTGGAAAATAATCAGCACCTAGAAATCTCTGGCTGAGAAGACTGTTAGTTTTTGTAACCCAAATAATTTCTGTCTCACAGCTTCACATTCATGCTGCACTTTGTCAGGATATGATGATTAGACTAAATGTACTGTACAGGAACAAGACAACTCCAAACAGGAAAAGTGTGTCAATGTCGCTTAGCAGTGTCCTCATGCAGACTGCCAAAATATTTAGGAGAATTATTCACAATAAAAACACAGATTATACTTACCAGAGAAAGGCTTGCTGGGACATCACTTTGCTGTCACTAAATAGGGTGCATTTTTAATAGTTTGGTATGTTGGCATCAGTAGAACATAACTCTGATAAAAGAAATAGGCTTTCTGCAAAGTCAGCTTTCAGCATTTCATAGTTATATCTCCCTCTGGATTAGGAGCCAGACGTGCAGAAAGCTTGAAAAACATGCATGAGAAATGACACCACATAAATGCCATTTAAAACTACATTAAGAACACGCTAAGGCTTAGGTTCATCCTCCTAAATTGACACTTAAACAAAAAAAGTGAGAAGCACCCAGGCAAGTCCCAGCTAGTGACACTGATGAGTGAAACTGTCTATCAGAAAAGCCAGGGAAGGCAGGAAGGCCTCTATCCAGCAGCATTTCCAATGTCTACACAGTTCTCATTCTTCTTGCTATTGGCCCTCATTGGGTTTTGTCCACCCTGCAGCCAGAGCTCCCTGCCACCTCCCCTGCTGGGCTTTGTCCCCAGGCAGCAGGACCCCTGGACACCAAGAAAGAGGCAAGAGCAGGCTCTGAACCAAGGCTCCTCTCTGTGGGCACCAAAACTGGTCATTCCCCAGATGTCTGAACAGAAACACCCCGAGTGTTTGAGTGCTCTGAACGTACCCCAGTCCTAAAGTGTCCACAGAAGGAATAGGAAGAAGAAAAACACCCGACATGCTGTGCTGGGCAAATGGATGAAGAAGGGCTTTTAAGTTCAAGGACAAGGACTTTTACCTGCACTCAGACAATGCAAAGGCACAAGGCTCAGTGTTTGCCAACTTTGTTTCCAGTGTGCAAACTGCTACATAACCATGACAACACTGTTTTGAGGGTGACAATGAATTCAGCTCATTTTTGGCACCTTATAAAGACCAGCTAGCTTGGATTCAACTATGGATCCTGGTATCAAACATTGTTCAAAATGGGCAATAAATCAACAATGTTGGCTTCCTTTGTCAAACTGGGAATATGCAGTAACAATGCAACCAGACAAAAATGCTTGGCTCTAAGCTATCCTATGCTACAGACAAAATTTTATGCTGCGTGCACACTGAGAAAATGACATTTAACATGTGGGATGAACAATGCAGCAGTAAGTCATGACTTCTTCAATTCCTGAAAGGAATGCAAATCCTGAAAATCCCAAGGACATTCCTCCATAAAGAGTAACTTGCTTTGTCATGTTACAAAAATGTAATTGTTTCAAAATTCAGGATAAGCTTGTTATTAAAAAAGACTGTGCATTTAGCTGCTTGGAATTAGAATAATCTGAAATACCACACCATCTGTACCACTCGACTTCGAAGCAGTTTAGTCATATGATGAAGAATGCAGAAAGAATCCTGAGTAGCAATGAATACAGTGGAATGTATATTTTTAAATACTTCCATCTACTGCACTTTGGAACTGAGCTGACTTGAGGTTTTGGGTTGGTTTTACGCCTTCCGTTTCTCTGCATGTGTTTCTGGAATTCTCTTTCATACTGAAAGCTGGATTTAGATGCAGACACTCATATTCTGAAGAAGCATGAAAGATGACAAAAACATTTCAGGTCTGTAAACAGTTTTTTTGTGTAATGACTTGTCAGTTACAAAACAGCGATGTAATTTGAAAAACAAATATAGTAACATAATACAACAGAAATAGCCTTTTTTCACTATGCAAGCACTTTCAAAACCAGCAACATTTCTGTTCTAAAGTTCCTCAAAGGCAACAGTTTTCTTTTCAAGGTATTTAACAGGAATAGCTATGTGATCCCACAATTACCATACGGTTACAGATGTTCAAGCTGCTGCATCCTTTCTACCACCCCTCCCTATTCATTCTCTTTTGTCTTCAGCCACCTGCATTCAAATGGCCTTGAGACTGGTTTTCTGAGGCAGACCCAAGTAAGCAAGATCTAGGTTTTGCCAGGTTTTTTTCAGGTGGATAAGCCCTCTGATCTGGAATATCAGACAGTTATGTAAACACTTGCTCTGGCAAAAGGAAAGAGAGAAAAAATTAAGAGCTCAAAGGCAGAACCATCTATTTAGGCAGCAGCCCAAACCATGGAGCAAATTTCCAGTTACTTCAAACTGCTCTAAGGAGCGCAGCTGAAATTCATGTCTGAATTCAGAACAGGCATGAGCTTCTGCTTACACTCTTCTCACTCTTCTGGCACAAAATCATTCCTCTTTCACCCTTCCGCCACTCTTCTGTTGCAGTGAATCCCTTCCTGCCTTTCCCAAACGGCTGATGTAGGCATTTTGAATATTCAAATGTCAGGGTTACATTAAAAGAGCAAATTAACACACAAAAAAGGCTTAACGCTAAATTGAAAATTATGTTTTCAGCTCCGCTTTGCATTTTACAGGATCATTTGCCATTTTACATTTCTATTCAGCTATGCTTCACCAAGTAATACTAAGAGGTGTCAGACCATGTGAGATTTAAAGCCCAAGGAATAATCAAGTCCTAATATTGCAATTTCTCCCCAGTCATTACTACTTTTCAACAGCCTATTTTTTTTTTAGACAATTTATTTTACATTTTACCTCTACAGCTTTGTAAGAGGATCAATACCCCTACAGCTCCAATTCTGAAACCAGAACATCCATTAAACGATGGCCTTGAAATGTGGCTGCCTTTCTTTCACTGCAGTTCCTTTTGCTAGAATATGTAGTGGAGCCAGTCGGCCTTTAAAATTAAGTTAGAAAGCCATAGATGAGAAAAATACTCCTTGAAAGCATAATTTCCTCAATCTTAAATCCCGGGGAACATGTCAGAGATGATCCCTGAGCAGACTGAGGGGAGGTCCACAAATGGTACAACAGTGATGATCAGACAGACCAGAGCTCCTCTAGCTTGACACACTCACTGACCAGAACTTTATTGCAACTGCAGAAACTGTAATAACATGTTGTAGTGAAAGTTTGTCCCCTTAGCTTAAGCTCCAGTCTTACATTGCCTCCAAATCTGGTAAGCCATCAAAAATCATGAGGGAGCCTAGGTCTGTAACTGGTTTTCCAGGGAGAGTATCATGACAAGGATGGAGATAAGGAACATTCACTAACAGCAGCTCTGTAAGCATCTACAGCATCCCAAGGCTGCTGTACATTTGCCACTCTACAAGAGATGGCTCCACTCTCACAGTGCTCATCTGTACATTTTGCAGTGGACGAGTGTAGTGCTTTGCCTCTGTATCTTTTTTTATAAAATGGCATTCACTAACAGCTGAAAAACTGCAATGCTTGGAAGGAAAAGGATATCTTTGTGATTTTCCTTTGCATCCAAGCCTTACTTCGTTTAATTCTCATGTGGATGGAAGCAGCAGTGTACAGACAGTACCTGTCAGATGCTCTCCCTGTCGGGGGGCAGGAAGCAAATGCATCGGATGTTCCAGATGAAGCAGCCCAGTAGAGCAGCTCCTGATATGACCTGGATGACTTTAATACTTCCAACAGTGCTGCAAAACTCCAGTGACAAAAACACACTGTGCCTCTGGTCAAACACATCAGACAAGAGTTGAAGACATTCTTCCCCCTACAGTGACTTGAGCAGACTGATGTAAAAGGGATGTCCAAAAAAAGGCTGTCCTGGACCAACTGTGAGTGATGTGTTTTATGGAAGACACGAAAGCATGTGGAGGTCAGGGCCATTCCCTTCACTCAGGGCTGCATAGGGAGAGGGGGAGGGCAAGGTTGGAGGGAACCCAACCATTGTATTTGCACAAACATGTAGGAGATGAATACATGAGAACAAGTTTGATCCTGAACAAAAGTGTATTCTTTTGTTTAATAGGAAAATAGGCTTACACAATCACACCATCTGCATCCCTCCTAACCCTTCCCCCTCAGACGCTTCAGACAATAGCCACCATCAGCCAAATCTGACAGAAGAGCAGCAGACTCAAAGACAACTGTGTTCTTACAGGAGAGGACAGACATCCTGGAAGTGATCACATGGAAGACCAGGCTGGGATGCTAGTTTACATCTTGCCAAGAAACCCGGAAGAAAATGAGCTCACATCAAAGCTGTGACTGCAGGCAAAGTGTCCTGAAGATTTCACATCAAGTCAGCCACAACACACAAAACCAGGAAGCAATGCTTCATCAGTCTTGCAGTTTCTTCTTTTAAAGAATAGAAATTTACCAAACACACTTTACATATATTAAGGAAGCAGCATCACAAATCAGATTGTACAGATGATTTTGTATTTCCCAGGAAGGCAACAAATGAAGTTCCATACAGCTTTGGAGTGCCAACAAAAAGACAATCAACTTCCTGTTAAACAAATAAATGTTTTCTCAAAAAAACCCCACATTTTTTAAGCAACAGCAATGAATTTCATCTGTTTTAAACACACGCCTCTGCTAAAGCCCATCTGTCAGTAGAGAACAATTGCACAGACAAATGGGGATGACGGAGAAAGTAATATCATAGAAACAAACTGCCTGAGCTCTAAGCAACAAAATTGATTTTCCTTATGCACATAAAAGCTTTCCCATTTTACAGAGTAGTATTTTTGTTTCTGTTTGCTATTAATATAGGAAATAGGGTACTTGCTAACCTAGGAGAGGCTCACAGTGATGAATCATAGAACGGTTTGGGTTGGAAGGAAACTTAAAGATCATCAAGATTCAAGGAAACAGCAAGAAGGTGAGTTGGGAGAGGTCTAGGTTAGACATTAGGAAAAGGTTCTTCCCCCAGAGGGTGGCTGGACACCACCCCCAGGGCACTGGTCACAGCAGCAAACCAGAAGCATTTGGACAATGCTCTCAGGGACAGGGTGTAACTCTTGGGGTGTCCTGTCAGGAGTTGGACTCGATGATCTTTCTGAGTCCCTTCCAACTCAGCACATTCTGTCATCCTGTGATCTAGTTCCATGGGCTGGGACACCTTCCACTAAATCAGGTTATTCAAAGCCCCATCCAACCTGGCCTTGAACACTTACAGGGACAGGGCATCCATAACTTCTCTGGGCAGCCATCCAGCCAATTCCTTATCCACTGAATGATCCATCCATCACATCCATGTCCCTCCAGTTTAAAGACAAGGATGTCATGGGACTGCATCAGATGCTTTGCATAAATCCAGGTAGATTATGCCAGTTCCTTTTCCCTGATGCACCGATGCCATAATCTCATCATAAACCACCAAATTTGTCAGGTACAATCTTTCACTGTCCTAGAGTCACATTAAGCACAAAGGCTGCCTTTTCAAACAAGGACTGTTCTACAGAAGAAAAGTATCCCAGACTTTGCAGTGTAAAATCAGGGAGGATCTCCAACTAGGAAAAGCCACAGTAAAGAGTAGTTGCTACTCTGAGTAGCATTTACATCTCTCTACTACTGACCTAACAATGTACATCCTAAATGAATTTCATGCTTCAAATGCCAACAGTTTCAGGTATTTTTGACCAGAGGAAAGTGCTTTAAAAAACCCACAGACTTCCTAATAGAGGAGTAGATAAAAATAAATCAGCTTTGTGCCAGCCTACAGGAGTCTCAACACAGACTGTGATCTATAAGCTCAAACACAAGGTCTGTATTTCTCAAAATAACTTTACACTTCAGTTCCCCCTGCTAAGCAGCCTTCCACAGGAAATTTTCTTTAAAGCTGCATTTTATTTGTAACAATTAATAACTATATTTCATTCTTTAATGCATTGGGTGAAAAGGGGGGTGGAAAAAGCTTGAAAGTTATTTGGAAGAAAAGTGTATCAAGATGCAAGTTTTGATGGCAATAAAAAATATATTAGTATTTAATCTTTAGGTATACTGCTGCTGAAATAAAACAAGTGTGTTCTAGTTAATCTTTGCAATAATATCAAGTATGGGTTTTTTTACAAAGAATCTTCAAGACATCATCTAGATCTCCCAGACTGATTCTCCAGTAACTCAGGCAGGGACCTCTTTTGCCCTGGAGAAAAATGTGCTCACTTTAAATTTGGATCAGCAGCACTTTACACAAAGAGAAAGCCCCTCAGTAATTACAAGCTAAGCCCCAGCAACAGGGACAATATATTAAAAAAAAATTATATATTCACAATTTTTAACTCTGGAAAAACAAAACCCTAGATTGCATTGGGATATACAGATCACCTTGATTTCCAGCATAATAAAGAACAAAACATTTAAAGCATCTTTAAAAGTAAGGGACTCCCTCCAGGAAAAAAAAAGCATTTTCCCATCAAGTTATAAAAACCACAACACACCCAACAGGGCCTGCATTCCCGAACAAATACTGGGAAAATTATTCTTTTTCCTACTTAATCAGAGCTAGACCCGGTTTTGTTTACGGCATCCTCAAGAACAGCACAGGCAGGCTAAAAGTAAGTGGATTAATGCAAAGATCCTTCCACAACCAATGCAAAGATCCTTCCACAACCATTTGACACCTAACCAAGGTATTCTCTGGAGCCTAAACGCAAATTTGCACTTAATAAACAAACTGTATTGGAAAAGTCTTGGAAGTCACATACAAACCACACACCTCTGCTGAATGTAAAACTATGTGGGACACTGCACAAACACTACAAATAGTTTCAGAGGAGGAAAAAAAGCCTTTTAGCCAACAGGTTAAGAAAAAAAAAGTATCTAATAGTACTAGAAATCTAGAGGGGGTTAAATGCCAATTGTTCTTTCAATGGACAAACTGACATCTACTTTTTCCTAAAGTGCTCTGCAGACACAGAAATTGCTACTAGAATCATGGGATGAAGAGCAGTTGTACATTTTTGTATTTAGCATGAACTCTGTTACAATTTACATTAAAGACATCAAAAAATAAAGGCAAGTTTGAAGAAAGTAATTTACACAACATGGAAGTTTAATGGAGCATTAAAATCCAGAAGTTTAATAACACTTCTAACTACCTGAAGAATGTCTCTAATGAATAGACATCTTCCTCCACAGTGAAGGAAGGAATGAAAAAAAGGTATATTCAATTGCCCTGCATATAATCATCACCACCACAGATTTGTGGCAAAGGACTTTTGGTTACAATTTCAGTCTTTCCAGCTTCCCTTTCCTTTTCATCCCTTTCCCTCATCCTTTCCCTGTACATCCCATTGTCAGCTTACTGAATATTGGGAAGCCACATGTGGTTTAAAATTTTACTCATTTTTTAGCATCCTTTTAAGACATCTATCTCTCCACCAGGCACTGCTAGAAAGAGAAGGATCATGGAAGCACACTCAACCCTCACCTTTCATTAGGTAGCAGATACCTGGTTCAATCCCAATCCACACTCATGAGTAATTATCAAAGCACATAATCACTTCTCATTAACACAGTGTAATCAAGGGGAAGAGAACAGATAGATGTAGTGTCAGGCTCCTCTCTGAAATTCTCTTAAGGAGGTAAAAAAACCCACTTATAAACACAAACCTGAATTTCTGAAGCTACTGCATGGATTTAATGACAACCTATGCGAGACACTGAAACTTCTGATACTGCAGAAATACTTATATTTATACCAAAAACTGCAAGCCAAAACCAGAATTAGAGACTTACAATTTGGAAATTAATGATTTGTTGAGCCAGCAGCTGTAAACACGAGAGCTGAGCCTCACAGAGCTCTGGGCTGCCTCAACACCACCCACCAGTGCTGCACTCACTGCTGATGGGTGGGTTCCCCAGTAACACCAGGGCCTGCAGGATACACAGAAATTGGTTCCATCTGAGGCCACTTTTCCGTGCTCTGAAGAATACAGGATACCATAACATAACCACCATCCTTCCTGTAAAGGGAGGAGATGCCTTCAAGGAAAGCAAACAGATGGACAAGAACTCTGTGCTACCATCTGATTCTCTGTTTAACACCCCTATTCCTATTCCCTACCTGATGACACATGCTGCAAGGATAAAACCTTTGGGTAGGAAAGAGAATGCACTAGGGTACCTGGTAAGGACACTGGTGGTACAATTAGGAAATGTAATTATATTCCAAAGAGGTGCCTGAGAACAATTCCCTTGCTTGGGAACCACTACCTTCAAATGGTGGGCAGGTAACACAAGAACAGCCACTTGACTGGCATGTATTTGGAGGGAAAGTATTTGGTGAGCTGTACCACAGCTGTAGCCAACACAGACACCCAGGAGCAATGAGAAAACGTACCTTAAAGAGCTGGAACACACCACAAGGTGCTCTTGAACAAAGAATCCCAGGCCTAAAATCCCCCACGCCACTGCTTTGGCCAGGCCCTACCATAAATACTGCAGCTCCCCAGCTCAGGTATCAGAGGGTGGCATTCAGAGCTAACCCTGCAGCACAAATCCCCGCTTGGAAGCAGGGCAGGCATGCTCCTCTCTGCTGACAAAGGATTCATGGTGCTCTAAGCAGGGGGGAACTCTCAATGTCAATAAAAAATAAGGTAGTCAGGCTCCATTCAATTGCACTGTGCAAAAATCACTGTGATTTATGACTTCTGCCAAGAATCAATTGCAGAGAGGGAAAAACCCACCCCTGTGTGTGCCTCTCATACTAAGCATACAGCATCTCATGCCTGTGCAAGACAGGGGAGCAACCACAGCTGCCTGCTTTACACGGGCACAGTATTGAGGGAATTAATTCCTAAGGCAATGGGAAAATACTACATGGGAGAACTTCCAAGTCACAGATTCTGCTTACTTAAGCTAAGCTGCTTAATCAAGTTAATTGAAGGAATTAAAAAAGCATCTGGAGAAGAACATATTCACCAACCAGTCTCTAGCCACTCCTGATCTGGTGTTCCTTTTTCTGGGCTCCAGTTCCCCTGCTGGCACAGCTCAATCTATCATCAGCCATTACACTGATTACCATCCATTAGTTTTCCTAAGTACAGGCATGAAATTTAAACCTACTTTTGTAATTTATTTACAAGCTGTTCCCATATTGGATATGAAGCATATCTATAATGCTCCGTGTTAACAAGAGAAATGTAGCCGAATATTAGAGCTGCACGTTAAAATGACCAATAGAAGTAATAATTCTCAAACAAAGAATTGTTTATGGAATTTTTATTTGGCAAGACAAGCAGGACAGAAGCTTACACTCCTTAAAAATACAACTGATTAACGTACAGTGGGGAAACAGGTAAGAACCCATGAGAATGACAAGTTTTAAGTATCAGTCCCATAAATATAAAATCCAATTAAAATGTCATTCTAGGAAACACTGAGAATAGAGTTGGGACTCTTACAAAACAATGATTTTTCTTCCCTGCTATTAAGGCAGTGTGATTAAATTGAAAGATAATCCGCTTTATTTCAAAAGCTAATTATTACGTGTAATAAAATTTCTTCTTGTACCATGAGACCTAAACACAAGAACTGAATTCCAGAAAGACCATCAACCCACACATCTTTGCTGTAATAAAGTAACTGCTTGAATTTTCCCTTACAATCACATTTCTATAATAGACTATCAGGCTCGGCTTTGATTTCTGCATACCACATTTCTTACCACTAAGGAAACCAAACACAGAACAGCTGTGGAAGCAAACCCCACTATAG
Source organism: Calyptomena viridis (assembly GCA_013390005.1). Taxonomy (NCBI): domain Eukaryota; kingdom Metazoa; phylum Chordata; class Aves; order Passeriformes; family Eurylaimidae; genus Calyptomena; species Calyptomena viridis. The sequence goes on along the minus strand of WEIV01011187.1, from coordinate 15,945 downwards.
GAAAATATTCAGACAAAAAAAAAATTACAAGTAAAAAATCCCTTGTGAAAACCACTTCATTGAGAACTCTGATAAAAGTTCCCAATTAAACTGACATATATTAATAATATTAAATATAGTAAAATTATAATTGTATATAACATTAATGTTATTAAATTAAGCAATTAACAAATATTAAACTGACAGTTTGGCCTTGGCCTAGGATTTATCCAGAGGAAGTCTGCCATACACATTTTTCACAAGAGGTGTAAGAGAGGCCTGCACTGCACAGTTCAGATGTCTGCATCCATTAAGGACCCAAATTGTCTATACTGCCAGCCAGCAATGCTCCAGAAGAACTGAGCTGCTTGCCATGCTGCTGCTTCCTGCACTGCTAATCCAGAGGTCTAAATTTAGATGTCAGGTTTAGGCTGCAGTTTTCCCACTTTTTCCAGCAGTCAAAGCAAAAAGTAAAACACGTCTGCATTAATTCACTATTCCCATCCATTTGCAGAAGCAAACATGACTTCAGAACCCCACACACTGGAATTATATTACACCAACAATAAACCAACTTATCACACCAACTCCAGCTACAGGGTGAGAGAAGTAGTTTTGCTCATCTCCTGAGTGACTACACACCAGGCAGTCACTACTAAGTCACACCTCAGCCCAACTTTGGGCATAGCTACCCCAAGTTCCAAACTACTTTACCACAGGGAAAACATAAAATCTGAAAATAAAGGGATTCAAGGGAGGGGGTTGGTTTCTGCATTCACAAAGACTTCCTGCTCCCACGTCCTCTATTAGCAGGATGTGGATGGAGTAGAGCAGTAAAAGCAAACTCAGTCACTCTCACATCCCTGGAGTGTTGATACATTGCAACTCGAATTTCTTTTCAGTGTCTTTTTCCAGCAGTCCAACTGTGATGTCCTAGCATGTATGGATTTTTTTCTTCCTTTGTACTATTATTCAGCATTGATAGAGAGAGGTGTATTTGAATAGAATCAAGCTCTTAATTCTTGTTACAGGATCTGAGAATCGAAAATGCAAGCCAATAATCAATGCTGGAGCTGGCTCACTGAAAAAATATCTGTAAACTGAAAGACTGCTCTGTTCCTAGACATGAATTCAAGGCAGTGGCCTCACACACTTTCTCCCATCCAGCTGAAGTTTACTGAGGTGAGGGAAGGCATGTTCCCAAATCAGTGCTGACTCCTCACAGGAGTTCGTGCATCACAGAAGGATCTTGCAGCATCTCTGACAGTTTCCTTTGTGCACTCTGCCTATGGGGTCTATTTTCACTCCCCATTTCATTTTTAAATCCTGACAAATACATAGGCTTAGTCCTTTTGACAAATTAATCACCTTTTTCTCAGGTGCACCTTCAAGAACCCGTCCAGCTGAATGTTCCTCTCTTTCCCTGCTCCTGCTATGTCCACACTTCAGTACATGGCTACTGAGAGAGATCTCCCAAGTGAGCCTCTCTTCCCTCTCTGCACCCACGTTTTGCTTCAAATACTGTTAATATGGATGCAAAAAAACTTAAAAACAACGAGTACATATCCCAGGTCTCATGCTCATGCTTGCTTAACACATCTTCTATTTAAACTTCAAAGGGTAAGATACCATACATGTTGCAACAAACCCTTCCTGAGCACATTCTCATGTCTTTGGTAGATGATCACTTACAAAACTGCATCTTAGTCTAAACAAGCCATTAATGAACTATGTGTAAGGTTTTCTAGACTACTGGAAACAGTTACATCAGCACTGACCAAAGTACAAAGGAAATTCTTTATTTTATGTTATAATACTTTAAATAATCAAAAGCTTCAATGCATCATTTGCCTTTGAATACAAAAGATAATAGAAAACACACCCTTTTTATCTTGAAACATCAAAACCAAAGGACTGTATAAATATTTAATGAATGATCAGTGCACTCTGAATTAGAAGTGAGAATATCATAGTATTACCCAGATGTTAACAGCATCAGAGACCGACGGCACTGAAATACAGGGACAGTCAGGTGCTGGCACAAACCAGATGTAACACTAATATCCAGCAATGCAGTCAAAAGGAGGTCAGGATGGGAATGTTTCTGTCTTTTACACACTTTGATGTGTCATCATCTTTAGTTCAAACAACTCCTGTCATCTCTGAAATGCCTGATAACAGCTTTCAACAATAGCAAGGAAAACAGTATTTTGACTTCTTTATGCTGCATTATAATTTTTGAAAGCAAGATGACAATGCACCTAAACCTCCTTGTGGGGTCAGACCCCCCAAAACAACCACCTGTGCTCCACAGACAGGGACTTCACTCAAGCATGGGATGAACACATCAAAGGGCAGAATTTAATTTATCAACAGTCTCACATTTAACACCTGCCCAGAAGTGTATTGCTGGCTACTTCTTTCCTAGGCAAGAATGAAGTAACAGTCCTGTTCAAGTGAATTAGCTGGAGCCTCGGAACACTCTCAGCCTTTAAAAGAGTTCAGCATGTGCTCATATCACACACAGAGATCCTCAATTTAAATCCAAGTAGATTAGTGATAAGCCACAAGGAACAGATACTCAATTCCCCATGCAAATATGTTAAACAAATCTGAGAAAATATCTACAGGTACACCTTTTCACAAGCTAAATTAGGATAAACTTTCAAGATAACCAAGCAAATGGAGTAGTCAAAATTAAATTTTAATGGGCTTTTTTTTAACGTCAACTAAGTGTCTCAGTCAGAAAAATAACATAAAAAATGCCATAAGGACTAGGTTGCAATTTTAACCCTTAAGGCCCCACATCAGCTACACTGAATCTGGGATCATTTATAACTTGAGACAACAATTCACATAAATGATGTCAAATACAGGACACAATACAAAATTATACGCATGACATCACTGAGCAAAGGATACAAGTATGAACAAATTAATACTTAAACTTTATTTTAAAGCAACCATTCCCTTCATAACACTAAAATGATTCCACTGTTAAAAGTACATGACAACCTTTGGGGAGCTTATTCTGGAAACTGAGTCTAAAACACTGAACTTGGAAAGCAAAGTTTCAGAAGTACCACTAGTGGCCTCCAGGAATTCTCAAAACAAGAAACCTTTTATAATTTCACTAGTAACTTACAAAATATCTGAAGATCAAAATTCAAAGACAGCAACAGCCAACTTTCTTCCGAGACATTTTCATCCTTTCCTTACAAAACTATTTTTTAGAATATTCTTGAAGAAAAACAAAGAACCAACACAGATCATGACAATGTCTACAATCCCCACTTACAGATTTCTGCAGACATCACATTCTCAGTATAAAATCATTCTCAGTATAAAATGCAGCACTGATGCAAATACCTTGTGCAATAGGGCCTTCTTCTAAAATTATGTCCTCCAGTATCTAATAAAAAAATATATCCTTTTACTAGAGGCAATTTGTTTCTGCATTCATTTGAAGAAGAGGTGGAGGAGAAGCAGCCGAAATTAAGTGACAAGTACCAACACCTTTCATCAGATTTGAAAAATCCCACCTCTGTTCATGCCTAAAGCCATGCATGATTAACGCCCCCCTTGAAAGAGCAATTCAAGAAACATCTTTTTTAACAATAGCCACACGAGGCTGCTGCTGCTGTGGCCAGGTTTGGAAGGAGCTTGACTGGTCTCCAGGTACAGGCCTCATTCTCCCCCTCACACAGAGCTGTAACAAGCAGAAAAACCACAGAAGAAACACAACAAAGTCAGCAGTGCCTTTGGCTGCCTCAAGACAGAGGAGTCCCAGGCTGTCCAGCCCCTCCACAAATTCACTCAGCAGTTCCCTATCCCAGCAAGGGAAGGTTTCGGGAGATGAACTACTGCAGTCCAGACTGTGGTTAGGTCCCAAAATAGATACAGACTTGTTTCTGCAGGAATGAAATCCTCATTCTTCTGACAAAGCAGCATAAATACAACCTGTATTTTCCCTCTCTCAAAACATCTTTGCAAAATCTTCTTTAGTTGTTACTACAGAAAGGCACAACAGCAGACAAGTGCACACCAGACTTTGGCAAGAGGGTAGAATGAGAAAGGCAGTATAAGAACAAGCTTTTGGAAATGTGTGTTTAAATCAAGAAAGCAAACTCAACTAACGATCTGCTGTACAGCTCTGAAAGAATTAGCTTGCAATCAGCTCCAAGATGGATTTCATACATTGCTGAGCTTCGTGCTGCCACCAAAGCTTACTTGTCACTTCAGCCTCTGACAAATCCCCAAAGATAAAGTTGCTAAGTCACCCACTCTCTGCAGTGCAACACAATAAAACTTGTCATCTGACACCAGTCATGAGCAGGATTACCCCATGAGGTTCAATCCAAAGACATGCAAAATAAATGTAGAGAAGCAAAAAATTATACAGAATACTGCTCAGCATTGGTCTAAGTTCAAATTACTTCAGTATGAACAGATTTAGGTCACAGAGCACCCACATTTCAGCTCAGGCACCCCACTTCTTACTAAGGAAGGAAACAGATATAAACTCTCCCAATGTGCTTCATTGCTATGGCCAAATGACAACAAATCATGTTAAATTTCTGCATTTCAATTGCTACTGAAATTATGTGCTGCACCAAATCTGCCTCTGAGAAAAAGGTGACATCCATTTAAAACTATCCCCTCCAAAAATATAAATATACACACATGTGCATTTCAATAGGCTAGTACCCAACACTACTCCATTTCTGGTGGAAAAGGAACAAAAGAAAGCAAAGTAGGGACATCTACCCAGCACTCCTGATGGGCAGGCCCAGTCTTCAATAGAGCTCAGGCAGCCAAAATAAAACCATCAAGTTTTAACCGATTATTCCCACTCGAATTGCAAATGCAGTTCTCAGCCCAAAGTCATGGCAACCTGTGAGCACTGCTGTCTCTCAGCCATCACTGCTCTCAAAACACAAGCCATATTTTCTTGCTCTCCTCTTTGATGCATTTTTCCACACTACCATCAAGGCACACTGTTTTCTTTAAGCTTTGCTTTAGAATTAAATCTCTTAGGGCAAGGATTTTTCCTTGATAGGTTGTGAATGCTACCAATTATACTATCAGCTTTCCAAACAAAAAAAAAACCAACCCAAATCTAATTTTACCACCATCCCATCCAAAGGACTGTGTGCTGTGGAGCTGCACAAGCAGCTGAGCCAAAGAAGAGGCATTTCCTTACATCATTCCAGACACCACCTGAAAATGGGATTCAGACAGCACCCACCATTTCAAACACTTTTACCCTTGAGAGAGTACAAGTCAAATACACTGCACTGCTGTCTTCAAGCAACAATACCTGGGACACTGTAATAAAATAACTTTCCAAAGAACAACAGTTGTTTGTTATCAGTAAACTCTGTATTCTGCCCTTCAGGAGTAGCACTCCCTAGTATACTTGCAGTCTAGCACCAGTATTAGTGATGCACATGCACCTTTTCAGAGCAAATAAGCAAAACGCCCCAAACAACCAACATCCACAAACAACCTGAGCATAAGTTGACTAACCTTAAAGAAGTCTGAAGATATGAACAGCTCTTCAGAAAGTGTGATGCATTAACATCTCATCCTACAGCCCAACTGTAGGTCATTAACAGAGATCTCAGGTGCCCAAGTTAAGCTGCCTTTGTAAGGTGTAAAGGCAGCCCTGAAGGCTGTGTGTGCTGCAGGGAGTGACACAGATTCACCAGCATGTCCACAATCCCAGGAAAAAATACGTGTGGGCAAGGTAGCTATCTGGTCTGGCAAGTTTCAATCCACAACACATGTTTATTTTCAAACACTAAATCCAACAACACCAACTTCCAGAATTATTAGCAAAGATTTAGCTATACATAGCAACTTTATGTGAAGTTTTGACTTCAAAAACTGTTCAATGGGCAGGTTCAAGCAATGTCTCCATCACACAAAATGCATCTGTGCTGGCTTAAGAAATACTTTAATTTCCCAGGACAAAATGTATGTCTCTCCACTAGCCTCAAGTTGCATTGACTTAGCTCAGCAAGACTACACTAAGTTTGCTGCATCCATCTAGCAGAGTTTTGGCAGCATGGAGCCCTTCATCACTGGAGCCACGAGCCCAGGTTTGCTTCCTGGATGGCACAAGGAAGGCAGGCACCAGCCTCCACTCCTCTTTACCATCAGTCTTGCCTTGGTCTTCACAATTTATGAAGTCCAGCCAACATTTACATCTATCCTCTATCCTGAAAAACATGCTAAGAAGAAAATACATCTAGATTTCCTTTACATGGATATTCTATTAAGAAGAGAGCATTTATCCTCACTAACTGATGGAAGAAAGTAACAAGGCCACTCTGCAATACCATTATTCAACCTAGATTTACCACTTTGAGAGCCTCAAATTCGCACTGAAGTAACGTTGCCCCAGCACAAAGAGAATGGAGCAGAGGGTGTCAGTGCAGCAGCAATGAGCAGCCAAGCAGGCCAAAGAGAGCAGACAGCTAAAACACAGCATGGCTTACAGAACTCAATCTGGCAAAGGCACTCCTCTTTCTACCCTCCTCTTCCTGGCCATGAAGAACTATGGGGATGGGACAGTTGAGTATCTAGCATGATGGTGCTCTTCAGTTAAGCCGAGTATTTTTAACAATTAACATCTCGGAAAAACATGCAATACCTTCTTCCTCGATTGCTCTAATCACGTCTCAAATGTGTAGGCAAAACAGCTCCTCAAAGGAAAACTCTCCAGCTCTCTCAATTAAAAGAAGCCAACTCAAAGTAACCATCGGATGGAGTCCTGTAATACGGCCTTGAGTGCCACTACAAAAATTATCTGTCTTCCCCACAAAAAGAGGTCAGAAGAGGGGCACAGTGACTGTAAAAAAAAAACAAGACAAGAATAGCTTCCTTGATTTTTCTTGGTACATGGAAAATCCATTACAGAAGTTTACACAGCAACAATGAAGCCTGACGAGTTAATGAGCTGCTGCTTGTGGAGTCACAAGAGAGATGGCCCATCGTTCAGAAATTCCTATGCCGCACAAACACGAGTCATAAAGATGATTGTAATTTGGTCAAACCAAAAATGAAAAGTTCTGGTTCTTTCAAGAAACAAGAAATCCAAGTAGTAATTCCCAAGGGGGGGAGGTGGGGGATGCTTCTATTAAAACAAAACAAACCAAACAAACAAAACAAAAAACCAAACTAAAAACCTCAAACCTGAAAAGCTCCTGGCAAAAAGGTGGCACTGCTTTATTTTTCCCAAGCCCAAAAGCCTGTTGAGCAGGAAGCCCGGTGTTTCTGGCTGCAGTGACATTTGCAAAGACAAACACACTGGTAGGATGGGAGGGGTGTGAACGCCGGGCTTTCCGAGCCTACCAGCACCAGTACGTACTTCCAGAGCAACACCCACATGAGGGCCCCAGCAAGGCACGGAGCTGTGAAGTTTTATCATCCTTGTGATGCAGAGAAATACCGGGCCTCCCTTCAGCCCTGGCAGGGACACTGAGGCACAGGACGGTCATCCAAGGACATCCAGAGTCAGCAGCAAGACACTGAGGCACATTAGCTACCAAGGAAACCAGATTTACATGACTAAGGCCAGTCATAAAACTTCCGCTTGTTAAAAGAGAACGTAGAGTATCTGGCATTTCTCTGTCAGCAGCACCAAATAATCTAACAGCAATTTGATATTCACGTCCCTGACAGGCTCCTTTAGTTACAGAAACAACATTAAAAATGTAGCATCCTTCGAGATATGCTACACAAGTCAGGCCAGCTTCAGTCACAAGAATCAAGAGTAACTCTTTGGAGCTGCTTTTTCTTCTGATAAGCTCTTTTGCAACATGGAGATATCTTATCACGGATTGCTTCTGTCACCGGAAGGCAAACAGAGCACTATGAAATTATCAGGTATGACTTAAGCACCGAAGGGCTGTAGCCAACATCAAACCGGCGGCTGAAGCGGTAGCTGGCCATCTCTCTATGTAGGACACTTCCCACCCCGTAGCAGCCTACGCTCTAAGTCCTGGGCACAAAGAAGTAAAACCGATTCGCTGCCAGCAAGGACACTGCCACATCAACGCCGAAGCCTCTCCAGGAATGAATGGGGCAGCGAGGGCAGCGTTCAGCTCCCCTGCCCTTGGTCCTTCTGCAGGAACAGCTTCCTACCAGCGACAGCAAACCTGCCTGGCTCCGAGTTTTCGCAAGTGTAGTGAGGGCAAATCCAGTCAATACCTTCCTTTGTTGAAACACAAGTCTCGCATACAAATTCAGGCTTGTCTTGACAAAGGTTCAGCTTGCCTCTTACGGAGAAGACAGTTTAGTATTTCAGATCCGTCTAAACAGTTGAACTGAGGACTGGTTTTTACTGCTCGAAAAAGCACCAAGTAACCACTGTAAAACATTAGCTTGTAGCAATCATTAGGCAAAAGGGTTTGCTTTCGCCAGCGCAAAGTCAGATAAATTCAGCTTATAAGAAACGTAGATCTCTAGTTATCCAACAACTAAAAATAATTCTCTTACATAGCTCGGGAAACTAATGTCTATTGTAAACCGTTTCATTATAAACCAGAAAACGGTTCACAAGTATATTTCTTTAAACACCAGCTCGAAAACCAGCACTATTTAAAACAAAAAAAAAAATCCAGCGTCTCTACACACTGTGCAACAAAACACAGAATTCCCACGAACTGAAGAACGCACCCACCGCAAACTTACCATAAACCCCCAGCACAGCACCGCCACCGATCCGCTACGCCGGCAGAAAGGGAATCCCGGGGAAGAGACGCGGATCCCAAGTAAACAAACTCGAGAGCCCCCGTCGCCGCGCTCGGCGGAGCGCTCGCCCCCCGCCCGGGAGTGGCTGATCCAGCCGCCGGCT
>WEIV01011186.1:3840-15160 GCA_013390005.1 Calyptomena viridis | reverse complement strand
CCAAGTGCAGGGAAAGCAGTACCAGGGATAACAGACAAAAGACAGGAACATTTCGAAAATACTGTTGGAGAAATTAATGGCTCTCTGTCATGCAGTAAGACATTGGGGTACATGACTGAACTAGAAGAGTCACAGGAAGAAGTGTTCTTTATTCAGCATGCTGGATGTTCAGAGGATAGCTCCTCTAATCAAATGTGCCACATTACAGATGAACAGGGCTTTTCATTACAATACTGTTTACATTCATTAGATATTCTTGCTTACTGAATACATACTCATTACTTTACTTAGTCACACTCTTATTGGAATTCCTTAGCTGGTCCTTCTGGATCTTCTTTATCATCTTGATATCAGCTCTTGAGCAGGCACAGCTTCATTATGTTTTACCACAAAAACTGTGATTTTTTGCTTTATTTTATCTAGATACACAGAGCTTAGTTTATATCCTTTTTGCTTCAGTTACATCCCTTATATAATTCTCTAGCACTTTTCTAAAACTATATTGTTCCTTATTTGGAAATTCTGGGATATTGTGAGCAATGTTTTTACTTTTCCTATCACCTGAACAAGAAGAAACATTACTTATTCTAATGTACTACCATTCAATGATCCAGAATTAAATTGTGTTTGATGGAAGTGTAGCTAGCAGAAAACCATATTTTATGGATCTGAAAACATCAAATCTAGAGGTTTTGTCATAACAATCAGTGAAAGCAAAAATTTCCACTTAGAATTTGTCTAAATTAACATTCATCTACTGGACAGTTCTCAGAGTGTTCTGAGAAGATCAGCAATTTTTCATCAGCAATGTCAAAATCTTATTTAGGAAGTAAGCATTTTAGAAGTATAGATCTTAGGTCATGAATACATGAACAAGGTATATACTTCCTGTGGAAACAGGAGCCCTCAGATTGTACGTATGCTATACTTCTTAACTTAAGCAATGTGACAGTTAAGTACAGTCTATGGGTGCAAATAAAAACTTCCCTATAAATAAATATAATACCTGGCCCCGAAAATAAAATGGTGTCTTGTATTTATTAACAAAATGCTCTATTATCTCTTAGCTGCATAGAGGTGATTTTTTATAGTGGTAGGGTCAGAAGATACAACATTCCAAAGGTGATATATCTGTGGAAGCCTTTCAAGCATTTAGATAGAGCATTCAACAAGCCTTCTATGATGGTCACAAGTCTATTTTCTTTCTATCCCTAACTTGTTTTGTTTATTATCAGAGCAGATGTGTTATAGCAATTAGAGGTTCTGATGCAACCTTATCTCACAGAAGTAAACAAATAGAGCAAGTATGCTATTAATTCATAGAAGATATTTTTTCTCTCTTAGAAGCGCCATCTGGTAACTCAAAGGAAAATGTAGCTGAATACTTCATAATTTTCTCTGAATAGAGTGACAGAATTAGTGCCAATTCTCTGGAAGTATTAATGTTATAGTAAGTGGCTTTTCTGTACCTTTGTTTCTTTTGTGGGTCTGGAAGAGCACTTTGACATTTCACCATATGCACAGTGTATTATGTATCAAGGAAGTAGTGGATATTACTAAAGAGTTTTAGCTGGTTTTGTTTTTCGTGAGGAAAAATAGCTTTTCTGATGCCAGTTCTTTTCATGCAGATTCATTACTATGTTATTTTATTCTCCTTTTGCCTTGAAACAAAATCTTAATTTCATATCTCAGTGCAAATTAATTTTGGTGTCACTAGCCTAGAAAGCCCTCTGGGGCCAGCTATTTCCAGCACTACCATTTTACAAGCATTGCAATTATGGATATATGACTAGATAAACTGATAAATGGTGGTAGCTGTAAGAAGATTAAATATTTTTTTCTTTACGTGGCACATATGTTTTGCACAAATATTGTCTCATCTTTCTTTGTTTCTACTCTTCATCATTACAGAACTGATTAACTAATTGATTAATTGGTTGATTGTGCTAATTCATACCAGGTTTTTTATTCACAGTATTAATAGCAATATTTTTTATCCACTGTGTTGCCAAGATCAGCAGAACAGCACTATAAAAAGAAGAAACCCTGGCAGGAACTCCACTTCACTGATAATTCCTGGAATAACCCTGAATGTCTTTGTAAGGTTTCTTTTGGAGCAGGTGCTGGACTTCCGAAATCACCAAGACTTTCTGTCTGGAAGGAGTCTTGGGAGAATATCTGGTCTGACCTTCTGCCTTAAATGTGGTCAGTACTGAGTTCAGACAAGATTGTTCAGAGTTTTGTATAGTTTGGTCTTAAAAACTTCAAGGGTAGGCATTCCCCAGCCACTCTGGAGATCTTGTTCCAACATATAAGATGGTAGGTCATGAATGTGATTCTCTGTAGAAGATTCTACAGGAAAATAAAAATTCGTGGATTCAGACATTGTTTCCTGGCTCTAGGAAATCTCCTTTCCAGCAGACTATGGTCAGTAGTTTGTACTGCTGCAGTTCTTGGTACTGAATTCTGCAGCTCCATCATTAGAAATATACTGATTTTCTCTGACAAATGCCCATCAGGATTAAAGGAGCTGAGAAATTTTGTTTTTTGCTTTCCATACAGTATTTTTTTTTCATACTGAAAATAGTATATATTTGCAAGATTGTGGTTACACTGTCTAAACCGTTCCCCCTCCCTGAAAGAATATATGCTCTCAGAATTTACCTGGAGTGGATCAACTCTTCTCTGTTCTTTTGAAATATGTGTGTGCAGAATAAAAAGGTAAGAATGCCACAAACTGAGTTTCAGTTGATGTTATCATCTCTTCCTGACCATCCAGATGACATTGATAATTTGAGTTTTTATACTGCTACAGGGAGAATCCAATTCATCTGGAGATTACCTTGCTTGGAAACTAAGTGAAAAATTAAGAACTTTAGGAACTGTTTCTCCAATACTGATTCATTCTACATTAGGAATTAATTGAGTTGTTTAACTGAAGAACCTACAAATCCTGAGCTCCACCTATAGCAAATGAAAAGGTATAAACACCATTACAAAATAGTTGAGATTTATGTAGGCTTAAAAATTGTGTCTGGAAGGTGTCATTATTGTTCAAAACTAGGGAACCCTGTTAAGTGCAATGAATGAACACTGCAGTTGAATATTTGTCCCTTTTGCCATCAAGTCAAAAGTTGTCTCCTATGGTGCACCAGCAGTAATGTAAGCTGATAATGCATCATTAGTCAGGAGAAAACTGCTTTTTGCAGTGGAGGATGTAACTCTTCAAGGAACTCAGCCTGTAAGTTCAGGCTAAAATTTCCTCAATACTAAGTGCTCAGACAAAAAATATAGTTAGTTGATTTATTGAAACAAAACATTTGGCATCAGTGCAGTATATAAACATGACAATTTTCTTTGAGCTGATCTAAAACAAAGTATTCGTTTTGAGTTTATTCATGGAGGAAATTGTCAAAATCAAGTCTAAACTGCAAGTCGAACAAAAATTATCAATTAGCAAGCCTTCAGCCTGGCTTTTGGAGCACCATTCTATTGTATTCCTTCCTAGTTGTTGTAAATCAGACCTGAGGCTCTATTTAGGAAATCAGAGGTTGTGTAAAGAGAAATATAAAACTATGCCCAGCAGCCATATATGACCATGTACCTGCTTTGTCCACAGGACAGCTACGTGTCAGGAAGAGAAACTGACTGTAGTTATGCAGGGGAGTGTTTCAAAGACTGTCCTCTCTCTGCTGTACTTTTGTGGTTCCTTTACAACATAGCTTCCAACCTGCATGGCAGAAACAGGGGCTCAAAGGCAGCAGTTCCATTACATTTAAACCCCCCTTTTTTTCTAGAGAACACCAACATGTAGAATATATGTCAGAAGTATTTCGCAATAAGCAGTCAGTATATGATCATCCAAATTTGAAATTTAAGATCATCACATATCTCAGGGTCAGAACATCACCTCCCATATCAAGACAAAACGGCTCCTTCTTTGACATGTTGCTGACAAAAAATGGCATAACCACTATGAATGTGTTTCTAAAGAGCCACACCCCCATCTCTTTCTCAGAAAATTAAAATCCAGCTAATCAGAACATTTGAGTGAATAGCCAGTTTACACACTGAAGAAGGTGACAATATTACTAAACTGGTGAATAGAATAGAATAGAATAGAATAGAATAGAATAGAATAGAATAGAATAGAATAGAATAGAATAGAATAGAATAGAATAGAATAGAATAGAATAGAATAGAATAGAATGTTCTTGTCACTGTTGGCTTTTGTTTAATACTCAGAAACATATTTGAACATCAATAAAGCAGAAATTCTCAAGGAAAAAAGATCCATATATGTCCCAATATTTTGTACCTCCTCCAGCAGACAAACCAATAAAATAAAAATTTGTTTAATTCACACATTCCAATTTTCTCTGATTTTGTGTTCTTAATAGCCGAGGCAATGCAAAATAATTTCTTATCCCTTTCTATATCTAGATAAGTATTAAGTAGTAGTCTTTATTTTGCTCATAAATATATAAATTTTCCACGTTGCGATAGACTTTAAAGAGACAAATACTCTACATTTAACTAGAATAAAAAAATAAATCTCTCATCCTTTGCAACAAAAAAAAAAACCAAACAAACAAAAAACCAAACAAAAAACCAAACGAAAGAGGTCTTGCATTAGCCCCAACCTAGCAAAATCCCTTTCTCTAACTATGATGCACTTCTGGTTTTCTGTATTGTGATGCTCCTGAAAATAGAAACTTTATGTTTAATTGATTTATTTGTAATGATTCTGGCTCAGGGAAGAGACTCTTTGAAGCTGATTGATTACTGCAACAAGCTTAAGATTTCATACCACAAGAAACCTTTTTGTACTAATAAACAGTGGGACAATAAAGCTCTGGGGCATGGTGTTTCCCTTCACATTAAAGTGAGGATTTGCAACATAAGTATGTGAGGGACATAGTTTATGTGCTCCCAAGAAGCAGACATAATGAACTATTTCTTTTAATGGCAGATTATCCCTGTTTCTATTTCCTGGAGTGAAGACCTCGCAAATTGATGTATCTGTCCTCTGAGGTTTTCAGAGAGGCATTATGGCATTTTAAAATATTAATATGAGAGTACATTTAGCTGAAAGTAGCTAGCCTGGTAGTCTCTTGTGGCTGCCATACAGGTCACCAGAGACCTCCTGTCTCTCAAGGCAAATGATTTACTCTAAGTGTATCATTAAGATATAGTTTTTTTGAATTTATGATAGTGCTTTCTTACAAAGTTATACCTTTTCTATAAAAATTTAAGCATTTTTATGCTATTTTCTCCCTTCACTCACTGTTCCTTAAAAACCTGGTCAGTGTCACGGGCAAATTGAAAGTGCCACCCCCTGCACTGCAGTACTGGGTCTGTGTTGAACACTGATTAGCTAGGACTGGATGTCACATCTTGTTATAACTTTACATAGCTGANGAAAGAAAGAAAGAAAGAAAGAAAGAAAGAAAGAAAGAAAGAAAGAAAGAAAGAAAGAAAGAAAGAAAGAAAGAAAGAAAGAAAGAAAGAAAGAAAGAAAGAAAGAAAGAAAGAAAGAAAGAAAGAAAGAAAGAAAGAAAGAAAGAAAGAAAGAAAGAAAGAAAGAAAGAAAGAAAGAAAGAAAGAAAGAAAAAGAAAGAAAAAGAAAGAAAAAGAAAGAAGGAATATCTCAAATGTAACAAATCTCTAGAGTAAAAAATGAATAGAGGTCTTTTTTTTCTTTCTTGAGTTATTCAAGCCTAAACACATCAAAAGCAAGGTAGCACTGTAACGTATTAGCTTTATTTGTAGTCCAACATTGAAGCATACCTGGCAGATTTCTCCTCCTTTTTGTTGGTCTGTTTTGATTTAGTCATGCACAGAAGGAGGGAAATTCAGATTTTACATCTGTATTTGTTAAAAATACTGTAGCCTCAGAGAGGGTGTAATGATAGGTACAGCATAGTGTTGCATATATAATGTATCTCCAAGAAAATCATCGAAATACCAGTTAAATAATTTAAAAAATTCCTTCAATTCTAACGTAGTTCAAAACCATATTCATAACATGGGACAGACCTCGAAATTTTGTAGAAAGAGCACAGCACTCCCAACTTCAAATTGTTTATGTCAGATGACATTTTGGTCCCAGGTATGTGTGTCACAGTTTTACTGCCCATTCCTTTAAGCAGTAGTATCCTCTCCAGAATGTGCAGCAGAGAGCAGCAGATGGGCCTGTACTAAAGGCAGAAGACCCTGGGGTGTCTACATGCAAGAAAAATATGTCCATGTGGCTTCAGAGCAAGACATTAGATAGCTGCCACCTGCTCCTCTGCACCTCCACAAGGGTTAGCACTGCGCTGCAGGAGAGGATAGAGAGGCAAATGGGGAATAGGTACAGCCAGCCGTCCTAGATGATGTGTTCCCCTTCCAAAGCTGTGGAATTTTTGATAGCTGTACAGTTAGTGCCAAAAGGCAACATTAGCTTAAAATCCCTTGAACTGCCCTGGGGAGCTTGCCATGGGCACAGCTGTGGCCACACGCCCGCTGCTGTTCCAGTACCTGAGGCAGAGGTGGCACAGCACAAGCAGCCTGAGTCCTGCAGAGTCTCAGCATGTGGGGCCACGTGCTGGTTTACTGCTGGTTTTCCCAAATGTAAAGCCCACCTGTTCTCTGCTTCATGTACTTTCTCATCTGTACATAAGGCAGATTGCATAGCACTTCACATCTGTAGAGGAAACCTGAAAAAATTTTTAGGACTGCTAGTTTTTAGCTCTAAAATGAGGTCAATGTTAATTTCAAGTTAATCTACAATAAACTATTTCCTGTTTTCCGTTGTCAGCTTTACATTCATGTGTGTAAACAATATGATACAACTCACAAACTTTAAATAATTGACTAGGGATCTTTTTTTCCTTAATACTTTTAGCTATCAATTCTGACACACCATAAAAATTCTTACAAAAACACAGATCTTTCAGCACAAAACAGACTTTTGGCCCAAAACTTTAAACTTTTGAGGTTTTTCAACTCTTTTAGAGAAATTAAATAGGTTTTTTTACTTTTAGTTTTAAATAATTCTGACCATTCTAGCTTTCAAAGAAACAAAGACTTTCCATTTTCTAAGTGACAAAACACATCAGAGAAAGAAAAAAAGCATTTCACAGAAAAAGGGGGAGGAAGGTACAAGAGAAAGACAAGAAAAATAGAAAGAGAAACTATACTCCAAAAAAGATCACAATATTGAAAAATGACAAAACCTATGCTATTCATGCAGACAAAATTTTCATATCAGATAAAGCAAAAATTATGAACTCTCTAGACTTACACAGAATGATTTGCTAGTTTTCTAATTTTTGAGTTATTCCATTTACACAAAACTATTTTAGATGGTTAAATAACATTTCAGACAAATGTGCATTATAATGGCCTTTAGAGAAACTACAAGAGACAGTGTATTTCATTTCTGAGATTGTTTTATACATAATTTAATTTTCCTAGACACAACTGTATTTCTGTGTTAATACAGATGGTTGGAAGAGACCAGCAAGGACCTGAAACTTAATAGAAAGTCCTGAATAATATAAACAGCTCTACCCTTCCATTTACCCTTATTCAGTTGTTTGTCAGAAACATTTCCGAGAATGGTATTATTAAATATATTATAACCATCTAAGTATAATTCCATTCTCTATAACTAGAGAATCCACATGACCAAAAATGTAAGGCTGTTGGATATCCTTGTGATTCTTTTCCTCCTCTCTTTGTGTACATATTTTTGAGGGGTTTTTACGATTACAGAAAGACTGTATTTTGGACTGTTCCAAATTTGGTTGATGACATATGTATAGATATATACGTTTTTTTTGATAAGTGTATAAAACCTAATGATGTTGTAACTGCTCAGCAAATCACAAAATAGTCTTGTTAGCAAACACTAGAAATCATTTATCTTTCTGTATTTTGCCTATGTCAATCGTGAATACAAATAACCGTGTTTAGTGTCACATTTAAATTGGAGGAAGAAGTGGATATCTTAAGAAGTCTCCTTAAATATGATTAGGTGAAAAAGTAATAGTGATAGCTCTTGCAACGATAAGTGTGAGTGCTCCACTTGCAGAACAGATAATACAGGGATCTTGTCAACTGTAGCATGTGGGACAGCAACTCCAGAGCACAGCCAGGCTCTTCTTGGTATGGTGAGGGAGCACTTGTATCTTCTGCTGCCCGTCAAGTGTTTAGAGTGCATACTAAGTGATACTGAAAGGCTTTTTATCAGCAATCAGTTCAAATAAGTTAGGCACTTTACTTCCCTAATAACTAATCTTAAATGCATCTCTAAATTTAACTTTAGCCAGAAGGTTGAAAGCTACCTTGGCAAAAAAAAAAAAAAATTAAAAACAACAAGAACAATGAGAACTAAAGGGACTCTTAATACTTCCTTTTGTTGTTTATTCTCCTCTTATTTTCAAAATATTAGCAACAAAGGTACTTATGTCTGAGGATAGTGGGTTTTTTCTTAAGCACTATATTTAATATTCAAGAAGAAAAAGCAAAAAATTTTTTATTCATTTATAAGGGAAACTGTGCCTATTTCAATATAAAACCCATTTGGTTTTTGTCAAAGGTTTATCAGTGGCTTCTGTTTACCAAAAGAACACAGACATTCATTATCTTTAAACATCTGCTCTTTCAATATCACTCTGATCTTGAATCTGCCCATGTAAAGTCTGCTACTGGTTTAGTCCATAAAAGTGCTATTGCAGAACCAGGGCTGCTTCTGCCATTCCTCAAGTGAAGCAAAAGCTTCTTCTGGACCTGCAGGAAGCTCTGCATGTCCACCTTAGAGCTAAATCTGGTCTGTACATGAGATCAGTCAAGTCTGTACTTATAGACTTGGATTATTATAATGGGAATATTGTATGGTTTTTTTGAAGTCGTCTTTAGTTCATTCTTGCATTGTGGGTTAGTGTTCTATCAATGAGATAATTGCTTTATTGGAACAGTAAGGACCTAAATCTCCAGACCTTTCAATATTCAACTGGATCTTGGTTGGATTTATCACCCAGTTTTGGTTATCTTAAGCTAATATAACCAGTATAAAGTATGTGTTTCTGCTCTTCAATAGTCATTGTAGACTCAAGCATTCAAAGGGCAATCTGTCCATGTAGCTGGCATGGATGTAACACTGAAAGATGAAACTCTGTCGAGTCATATCCATCTGATATTTATGTCTATCTGATTTCTATGGTGACTGTAGAAGAAATCTGAGAACTCCTTAGAACAATTTGCAGCAACTGAATTTAAGAGGGATGAAGCTGAGTCTTGCCTCTCATAAAGAAGTCTTTTGACCTTAAACATCTGCTTTTGGATTTTTGCCAGTATGCTTTAGTTGCCAGTTTTACCTTCCTTAGAGAAGATCCCTGCAGAATATAAGTCAACACTACATGTTGAATTAACAACCATTAACAAAAGACCACCATTAACAAAAAGGAATATTCTGTGTATGCTCCACTGATGAAAAATAAACCAGCTAATTTTTAAAAATATATATATTTAAACTTCCTTTAAGGATAAGGTAATACTAAATATATAGCCTATGAGACACTTATGTACTCATTTACAAAGTTATATCTGGTCCTGGGAAAAAAATTCCAAACTTTGAATCTACTATTTCAAATATAGCAAGCAAAATCTGCTCTAGATTGAGTTGCGGTCAGTGCGATTGCTCTTATTTTGCACCAAAACATGACAGAAGAATCAGTCAACCTCATTATTATACGCCTACATATTCTCACATTGTGCAAAATGAGATTTCCCAATACAGATACTCACAGTTCTTGCTTGTAATATAAGGACTTTTCTCATTATAAATCTAAAATATAATTTTTAATATTATGAGATTATGAAAATTGTGATATGATTTTATTGAATCTAAGATCCATCTGCACTTATGCACTTCACATACCTTTTCAATGCAAATTGTCTGAGGGGGATATAAGTCATTTTTAATAAATGTGGGGAAAAGGTCTGAGGTGAAATGAGGTTGGTGGTTGGGTCTCAGATTCTAATAAGATAAATTAAGGCTACTCACTCAGCTAACACTTCGTGCAGTTGTCAGCAGTCCTGGTTTCAAAAAAGAAAGAAGATCGAAGAAAAGATTTAAAGATGAATGAGCCATGTAGGCTAAAACCCCACCTCCTTTCAGTAGGCAGTGATTCTCTAGGGTCAAAGTTGAAGAGTGATGGGAAGAGTATTAAGAAATCTAGCAATTTAGAATGGAGATATATTCTCACAGACATGAATTATCTCTTCAGAAGGAATAAATTCAGATTCAAAAAGGTTATTTTTTCTGGACATTAGCAGAGAATTTGGCCTGATCCTTGAACCTAAGTCTGGGTTTTCAAGTTTCCAATAAGTTTCTAAATTCTTGTGGAGAGCAATTATCTTGTACAGTCCTGTAACCCATTCTCATACAGACCTCTACAGCACTTCAGAGGACTACATACCAGAAAGAATCATAGAACAGGGTCTTTAATTTTCAGATAGCATATTTGATAAATTACACCACTGAATCCATAGTGTTAATTCTCTACAGTGATGTTTATAGAATAGCTGGTATAACATATATAGAGCACTGTAAATAGGTCAGGTTTTATTGTTTATTTTAACAAATGGATAGTGTTGCATTAGCATTGCAGAAAATGTATAAATATTGATTTGAAAACCTGGTGTGCACAATAGAAGAGCAACCCTTCTAACCCTTTTAGAGAAACCCAGCCATAAATAAAGTTCATCTCCATTTTTTCAACAAAACAATTAATACATAATTCATTCAAAAAGTATTATCATGCCTATTGTTACCAATCGCAAGTGAAGTATTCTAACACTGGTAATACTAGTCTTAGAAGACTACATTTATTTGTATATCTGAAAATGAGATGTAATGGTACATACTGCAACTGCATTTTATTTGTGGATCTATCAGGGTAACTTTTAATAGCCCTGAATGGGCTGAGTGCTAAAGGATGCAGCTGACAAATGTTTGTATTATTCTGACCATGTGAAAACAAAATCAATAAATGCATTTTTGAAACTAAGGAAACAGCTATGTATCGTCTTAGGTCATGTCTTGTTCATTTACTTTATATCTTCCTGTATGCAGAAAGCTCTGTCCAAGAATCTTAATGGTATACAGCTGTATATAATTAGAGACTTTTTTTATTAAGTAAACATTGTTTAAGTAGGTTATTAACTGGTTGACTACAGCATATTTATATTCACAATGAACAAAACTATCCCAAAGTTTAAGAGATTTATTTTATTTCAGATGGACACCAGACATTATCTAAGCCTTCTG
>WEIV01011180.1:111992-126193 GCA_013390005.1 Calyptomena viridis | reverse complement strand
CCCTTGAATAAACTTCACATTTCTGATTAGAAAGAGGAAAGCCGCCAGCTAACCCAGATCCAGTATATAGCATGGCCTGATCATGGGGTTCCTGATGATTCCAGTGATTTCCTGGATTTTGTGTGTCTTGTGCGAAAGAAGAGGGCTGGCAGAGAAGAACCTGTTGTTGTTCACTGCAGGTATCAATTTTTTTTCCAACTTCATTGAATCAAACTGAACTTACTTGTCACTGAAATAATTAATTGTATCTGTTCCAGGGGTGACAGGAAAATTCAACGTTGAAATGAAACAAATATTTAACATGGTAATCATGTTTCAGAAAGCAAAATTTTTAATATCTGCATGTGTTGATCTGTGCAGGCATTTTGCTGGGGTGTTTTGTTTTGTTTACAGTATAAATGCTTGCATGAATAGTCTATGTAATAGAAATGGCAAAAGGTACTTGGTAACCATGAGGAGTAGATTCCTGTTCTACAAAGCTCCAGAATAGCTGTATAAATGATCCACAGTGGAAAACAAAGGTTGTTTATGCAGTGGTCATTTACCAGACATTTTCTCTCGAGTCTGCAGTCTTGGGCTACATGATATTTTGATACATACATTAAATGAAACATTTTTCTCAACAATTCACTTTTGTCATGAATTAAAATAATTTTGTTAGATCTTCATGTACACACGAAATGTGTTTCTTGCTTTTCTCGTGCAATAGTTTCTAGTAGCATTCTACATTCTTCAAAATCTTAATCATTTAAAATACCTAATTAGCAAATTAGAATAATGCATAATGCTGACTGTTTTCAAATTATCATGTGCTATTACAATTCTCGGTGAACAGTTGCGTGAATTATTTGACCTCTGAATTCCTAGATACTCCCCAAACAGTCAGTGTTCCTGAGTCAGGTGTGCATTATTCCTGTTCAGAGAAAAGCTGAGAGGAGTAAGAGATAAAATAAATTTGAAGGCATCAAGTAAACTAGACATTTATTGAAGAAGATGAAAGAAAAAGCTTTTCTCTTTTTAACACTTTGTGTATCAGAAATTGTATTTAGTTTTGGTCTCCTCCACTTTATGCAGATTAGGGTGAATCTCATTGACTAGGGAGACTAGTACCAGAATGCCAGTGCCTTAATTGATACTGTTTCTTAGGTTATGTTATTGATACACTTTTGTTTAATATGACTGGGGGGGAAAAGTGAAAATAGCAGCCAAATACAACTGCAAATTTGCAGAGACACTGGAGCAACAGCATTGTAGAGTAGGAACAGTTTCATTCGTCTCAAGGAGGCACCAGTTCAGTTCCACGCTGATAATTCCAATGTATAATTGAAACTTGTATAAAAGTTTTATGTTTCACAGCAGAAAAGAGATGGAATATCACAGTTCAACATAGTTTGCTTAATTGGCCCACCTTGGTGGCTGTTGGGAAGTATAAGCAAATTCCAGCAGGGAGTCAAGCAGAAGGAGCCCAGGTGTTCCTCCATATGGTGCGTGCACACTATTTTTGGCATCTATTCAGTATAATAGGACAAGACATTAGTGCAACAAAACTTGTTTTCAGAACTAAGCCACCAACTCCAGTGTGAGGAATCAATTACCCAGTAGAGAGTAGCTTTTGTATAATAATAATTTAAAAACATAACAGTCCAAACCCACAGAGAGTGTAAGGCAACAAAAACCTTAAAGAATTGGAAAGGTTTTTATTATATTGAGCTACTTAAAAGACTAGTTTCTGAGACTGTCGTGTGGTTATTTTTATTTTTACAAGGTCTTACTAATTTTGTTAAACAGTTTCTAATTCTTGTTCTAGGTGAGATGGTGAGCCACCCATCTTGTCTGTGCTCTTTGTGATTTTCATGTCCTATCTGTGTTCCCCTCTATCAGTCAAGGATTTCTTTTTTGAAGCTGAAGAGTCCTATCCTACTTTATCATAGGGAAACTGTCACATTTTTCATCATTGTTGTTGACCTTCTCTGAATCTTTTGAAGTTGTAAAATGAGTCATTGAGTTCTTTGACTGATACTGTTCCTGTTTGGATTTGATAAAGATTTTGCATATAAATTTTCTAGAAATATAAAATGTTCTTGAATCATTTTATATAACAAGCACATTTACATCTTGTCCTAAAATTCTCATGACATCATTGAAATATATAGTAGCTTTAATGCCACCTCCTGGACAAAGATTTAAACAGTAGTTTGGCCAGACTTAATTGCTTTTGAAATCAGAACAATTAACTTTCAAAGTTTGGAATGTTTATATTAACTCATTTAGAAACAAATACTTTATTGCCTGAAATATTAGTTGTATGCGTTGAGATAATGCTGGCATTTGAAAATATGTATTTGATCCTATATTCCAATAGGGAGAAACATTGGTTTTCTATTTCAAAAGTGCAACGTTAATTTAAAAAAAATCGAATTTGAAACTGATTATCAAGTATAAGGTTAAATATTCAGTCTTTAAGGCTTGCTACTTGTGGAAAAATGTGTGTATATATGAAACAATGCAGGGAAATCATTAATGTGTTTTATTTTTAAGCTAAAAATGATTCTCTGTAACAGTTTTACCATTATGTTGTGGTACTTCCTGGTCTTGAAAGGACTGCTATTATGTATTCCTTTGCAATCTGTGCGAGGTAGATCTCTATTGTACTTTTGAAAACTAAGAAATATTGTCATCTTCCAGAGGTTTCTAGTAATTGTTCTTTTCCATATTCTGAAATAGGAAAGTATGCATCACTTCAAGAACATGAGCATGATTTTATCATAACGATCAATCCTGCGAATCCACAAGAAGGAAGGTCTTTAAGTGTGAACTACACTCCAGACACTGTTTCATTTTCCATGTGTTGTTGCTGTTTCAGTGCCGGGATCGGGCGGACGGGGGTTCTGATCACTATGGAGACAGCGATGTGTCTCATTGAGTGCAACCAGCCTGTGTATCCATTAGATATTGTGAGAACCATGAGAGATCAAAGAGCCATGATGATCCAAACACCTGTGAGTATCATCCTTGCAGTTCTGTGTGGCAGAAGAGTAATTCCCTATGATCTAGTCATCTTAGATGGATTTTTAATATACTTGATCATATTGCAGAGATCAGCTTTGCCCAGTGTAGCTCCAGCCTTGGCTTCAGGCAGGAATGAATTGCTAATGCTATTGGAAAGAAGCAATTCTTTGAATTGCTATGAAGGAAACCTGGGGGAAAAAAAACAGCAGTTCAGGGATACCTGGCAATTAATGACAAAAAGGTTCAATTTTCAGCAGTGTAAAAATCACTCAGTGGAGAAAGCAGGAACCTAATTCCTGGGAGTAGTATAAAAGGTAAACACAGAAAGATCCAAGACGTGCAAGAAAAACCTTCAGTGATGAAATTCAGTGATTTATGTTCACTTAGTTATCATGGAAACAAGCATTAACTATGCCCTGTACTGATGTAAAGGGAAATAATCAGAGAAATAATATTTTTAAAATTCAGTGTAACTTGTGTAAATCCGATGCAAGATATATCAAAATGTATTTAAACTAAGCCTATTTAATCTAAAGAAAAGTATCTTGCTACCATGATTCTTCTGGGGTTTTCTTGACGTTTGATGTCTCTTAAGATACCAGAATTTTTCCTGGATCTATAATATTTGGGGTTTTTTGCGGTGATTGTGATGTTCCTTTCACATATTACATTTCAGATTTGTAAACGTTTTAGAACAGGTTTAGAAGCTTTTTATTTGGTATCAGTCAGGAATTGCCCATCTCCGAGAGCAGTTTGTGTCAATATTTTTAGGAAATGTCTGAAAAAGAGTCAAAAGGTTGGGTTGTATTGTCTTTAGCAAGAAAAAAAGTGCTGGACTCTTGGTTGTTCCAAACTTTGACCAGTTCCTGGTTTTTTTTGGTTTGGGTTTGTTTTGTTTTTTTTAAATGAGTAATCATTTGTACAGTTTTACTCTAGTATAGAGCATTTAAAGGGAAAGTATGTTGAAGAGAAAAGGCAGTAGATCCAGCATCAAATCTCAATTGCCTGAAGGTAGTTACTCACTGTAGTAATTTTCATGTCCTTATTACTGTTCCTCTAACCAAATTTGAATAAACCTTTTGTGTTCTTCAGAGAGTATTGAGGCTCACAAAAAGTGTATGTGTCTCCATTTCTAGGTCATCAGTCATTCAGTGCTGCTGAATTCATGTTCCAGTATTCATGTTCCACTAATAGAAAAAAGGTGAATTATTCAGGTAGCACAGGAAGGCTATATAGAGAGGAAGACAGTTTTATTAGTGAAGGTAGGAGTTGCAGTGATAAGGGTTTCAACTGTATTTTTTCACAGGATGTGCTAAATATTGTCTGGTCTCCTCTTTTTTCTTAAAGAAACAAAAATTGTCAAGATTCAGTGAAAAGCAGATATTTAATGCATCAGAGGGTGAAGAGCTAATAAAAGAATTGGGGGGGGTTAAGATTTCATAAACATGGGCTGTTCCAATTTCTCCTTTGCGTCCTGGGTTCGTGTATCCTGACCGATTCCCTTGGTGTCCGCACGAGGGCGCTCAGGCTCCTGGGAGCGCTGTGGGCAAAACAGATTTTACACAAATATCTGTTAATTTAATTATTTAATATACATGCGACAGTACAGTAAATTATGATTCTAGTACTAAAAAATGTTAATGTTAACTTAAGATCTGGAATCACTAATTACTGCAGCAGAGAGGGCTGTGCTGACAAGGCAGCTGTGCTGGTGTCCTGACCACCATATACATGGACAGGATTCAGCATTAGTTGTGGTGCTTTGCATTTATTTAATTTTGTTTTCATTATACTCTAATTTGGTTATTGTTGGGGTTTTTAACTATTGTTTGTTTAAAACAAACTCTTAGTGTCTTCTCTGTATACAGGTGCTAGACTTAAATACATTGAAAAGTGAGGCATTATATAATCTTAAGAAATGGGAGTTCTGACTTTTTAAAACATGAAACAGTTTTCTTTTTTATCAAATTCTGAGAAGGAGTGACTTGCCATAATGAATGTAACTATGAAAAAGCACTTGGAAACTGTAGCTTCTAAATCCAAGGGCATGGAAACCTCGGGTCAGTGAAACTTCAGCAAGGAAATAAAGAGCAGAAAATTACTGAATAGGTGATGTTGTAATAATAGTACTGGGTTTGTGGGTACGACTTTTGGCATCTATTTCAAAGTGCAATTTCATCCTATTCTTCTGTTGAGAAACAAAATGCTCTAATACAAAGTTCCTGTTATATTGTTTCCTAAACTAACTATGAAGCACAGTTCTTGGCCTGTCAGGAGAATGGGATGGGGAAATCTTAGATACCTTTTCTGCTTCCAAATGACATTTTTCTGTTACATTTCTTTCCAACTTACTGAATCTACTTTCCTTTTCAGAGTCAGTACAGATTTGTATGTGAAGCTATTTTGAAGGTGTATGAAGAAGGATTTATTAAACCTTTACAAGCATCACTGCATAAGTAAAGAGCAAAAAACCTTTGATATCAATTGAGGAATCTTGTCCTCTCTAATGAACTGGCAGCATTCTTTGTGCCATAATACTGCTTGCAGGAAATGATAGTGAAGTACAGCAAAGAATTGACAAAGGACTTTGAAAACTTCAGCACTGTTGCACTTTACGTTGAAACAAAATCAGTCTCTGAAACTCTTCTAACCTTCATCTGTTCGAAGACTTTATTTTCGTGATTTGCTCCGAACAAACCATGAACTGAAAGAACTAACTGTGTTCAGGGTAATCTACGATATTTCATTGTAGTGCCATATACTGCGCTTCTGGTTGAATTGCTACAAACAAGGCTTGGAATTACTTCACTCTGTTTTACACCCATGTCTCTTAAAATGAAAAACAAATGAAAACTAAGACACTAAGCCATGGTCTTTTTCCAGTGCTAGGTTTATTTACTATGTACAGACTCTCACTGTTTTGTTTTTTACAACATTAGCAATATTGCCAATACTAGATAGATACACACTGCCTACTGATGCAGCACACTTTGTCCTACACCCTTACTAGAGACCAGCTGGTTGTTAGAGGAGAGCTGGCATCTGTGTTAACCCAGCAGTAGCTGCATAATGCCCACATACCAGCATCTTGTACAAAATAATAATAATAAAAATTAAAAAAAAGAACAAAACATATAAATAAACAGCATTTCTTTGACACAGCTTGTGTGTCATCCACTGGTGTATTCTGATTCGTGTGACTTAAGATGACGTGATGGGAACTAGTGCATGCATTATGTCTTAACCCCTTAAGTGCCTTGAGACTTACAGCCTACATCCAGTGAAAGGCACTCATGATTCCATGGGGGTGGTATTGTCCTGTCATATTTATCTTAATGGGTTCAGATTTTAAAAACGGCCCTTGGTGCTTGGAATGTGTTACCGCAAGGGATCATGGAAATACCATTCCCTCTTTCCTTATACAAGTACCTGCGTGCTGCTCTTGGTAGCAAAAGCACCTCTGCCAACTCAATGAATGAGCATTGTATGCTGCTGTGTTGTAATTATGTGAAAAATCTGACACATTCCTTCCAACTAGTAACTTACTGGCATCTTACTGTGAAATGCTGGTAGGTCATTAGAAGCTGATACTTTGTTTTATCCTTTTATTGAGAATAGCTGTCTTACTCAATTAGACATAACTCTTTAATAGCACTGATAATTAAGTTGAACTTACAATCAGATGTGATTTAATTCCATTCTCTGCTAACCAACTTGTTAAGTCCTCATAGTTGATTTCAAGCCATGTTCGTACAGGTCTGCCTTTTATTTTTTATTTCATTTGGGGTTTTTTTTTGGGGGGGGAAGGAAAGGGAGGAGAACACTGAAGTTATCCCAGACCTTAATTTTAATTTCATAATAACCCCAGTCACCTTCTGTTATGCTTGTGCAAAATTGTTCCAGTTGGTATGGGTTGCTTCTTATTTAAGTATGTAGAAGATTTGTAAGAAATGTCTGTCTGATACAGTATCTGAGCTCATTCTAAACATGCATAAATCGTTTTTTAATATTTTTCCAGTATAGGAGAAACCAAGTCAGAAGCAAGTTATCCAGTGTAATATACTGTAACAAAAAAATCAGTCACTTCTTTGACTGCCCTGTGACAACATAACTTTGTGCCCTCTATTTAAAAGTTTTAATTTATTGTATTGGTTTCCTAAAAATGTTTATCCAGTAAATTCTGTTGTAAGCTATATAGAGCATAGAATTAAAATGGAAAGTTCTACGCTAAATAATTTTTAACTATTGAAGAATTATATTGTATAATATACTGTGTTCTATGGACATTTGAAACAGATCAGCTATGAACTATTAAGTGAAAAGGGATTCAGGCAAAGTGAAATTCTGGTTTATGACTTAACATGAACCACAATGCCAAATGGAAGATAGAGTTTTAAATATTTTTAGAAAACAAAATAATATTAGGAGGCCTGTGGCCCTGTTACTTATATTTCTAGATTTGCTTAAGTCACTATTATCCCTCAGTGAAAAATAAATTTTACAAGAATCTCTGGATCTGATAAACCGAGAAAGAGTAATATGGTAGCTTTAATCTCAGTTTTATTTTAAGCCATTTGCAACAAAAGAAAATTCTTCTTTAGAATTGTTCTTTAACTTCCATGTGACAAGGTTATTAGCTAAGTTGCTGGCCAGTTATAATGTTATATTAAACTCAGCACTTAATGTCCAAAAAGTAAAATAATTCATCCAGTGTACTGAAAGAAATCTTTTTCATAGTCAAGTTGTAAACAAAAATAGCATTTGCCCTGTTATTCTGAGTGAAATCAGAAGTGGAATTTATAGTGACATTGTATAGTGTTGGTATGTCACATTTAAATATTCTTATGTAAAGTTGCCAAAGCAGTTCAAGTTCAAAAGTCCCATTTATACCACAATTAAGTGTGGGATATGTATTGGTCATCTGTTGTTACTGTTTTGATTACAAACACAGGCAAGAATAATAGGTCTCTTCAAAATCTTTCTCTGCACTGACTTCTGGTGTATTAACTTGTTGCACTGGGGTAAAAATTGGAACAAAGAACCTATTCTTAGTTAATTGGCCGTCAGTGACTCCGTGGCTTTTGGGCTTCTCCAAAGCCAGGATAATGGTAACCAAAAACTGATTGGGAAAGAGAATAGCACTGAAGCCTTTCTGCACCATAAATCAGTTGTTTAAATGTTTCTACCTGTTGTGGTATAAATGGCCTTCAAGATATTTTTATATGGCCAAAAAAAGCAAAACTGCTTAATATTTTACTTTGGGTTATGAAGATCTGTATCATCCTTAAGAATTTTTTAAAGAAGTTTTTGTATGTTTCATGCTGTACAAAACATGAATGTATCTTTCAGACATAATGACTTATAGACCTATATGTGATTGGTGTTATGACTGTTGGATTTTATGAATAATTATTTTCATACCATTTGATTAGGAAAAATGATGGGTGGATGTGGGAAAGAGTATGTTTTTAACACTTCCATGATACAAATCCAGTTTAAAAAAAAAAAAGTAATTTTCATTGTAAATAAGAGCAATATTATGACAATTTTGTGCCAATGTAAAATGTTAAGACTTTTGTTTTTCCTTTTAGGTTCAGATTGAAAACTACCACTACCATCTCTTGTTTAAAGTGGATTTGGAGGGGGGGTTTTAGTATAAAGATATGGGGCTCTAGTAGGGGCTTTTGATTGTTTTGGGGGCATTTTTTATTTTTGCTAAATATGAAATAAGATGCACATATTGTTTAATAAACCACCTACAGATTGTCAGCCAGTCCACTTTAAGAAATACTGCCTTAGATATCCCAGATAACTGAGAGCTGAAGAATTAATTTGTCCTGAATTTGGAAGCATTTGGTGTTCTCAATCACTTGCACGTCTTAAGCAGTAAAATATTGCTTTTATGCATTTTAATTTTATCTATTCTGTCCTAATTATGAAAAAGAGAAAGCCTGATATTTTTTTTTGGTTACTACATTTAATGCTAGCTGATATTTCTTCCACGTTTCTCTGTTAAATCTTGAAAGCTGAAATGCCATATAGATAAAGCAATAACGCTTCTAGAATATCTGATTAGAGTCTGGCACACCAGCTATTAAAGTGAGAAAGCAGTTGGGAGATTAAGGAGCATGAGGAGTTTGTTATGGAACTTGTGTAGCTGGCAACTTTCCATGGAGTACTTCCAAAATCTTCCATGGTACCTGTGGAAGGTCCAAAATGCAGTGGACCTGCTGTACTGGCACACCAGCTATTGACGGGAAGAAGGGAAGTTCTGCCTGGCATAGATATGTTGGAGCTCCAGGTATGCTGTGGTGCTGAATTATGTGATATTTTTATGCTTCTGCAGTGTCTGTGCAGGTGTGTGGGTGATGTTTGATGGCTCAGGGAATTAGCATGAGCATGAAAAACCTACAGATCCACCAATTTCCAAGTGAAAGCAGGTTGACCAATACAGGTCAAACCAATAGGTTTGACTGTAGAGCCACTCTGCATCCAATCTTCAAGCCCCTTAGCCCTGAGGATACAAGGAGGGATTTGGTTATGGTCCAGATGAAAGTTTTACATATTTAGACTTCCACCAAGTACTGGAATGGTGTCGTCTAATGTCACTTGCAGTCTTTTTGTAGTTCACATCTCAGGTCCTCAGTTGGCTGGGTTGGGTATATTTGCAAATTTTAGTAGCCATCTTTTGTCTTGAGACTGGAAAAGCTCTTTTCCATTGCTACTTTTAGTGCTAGGATCCAGTATTAAAATCTGGTCAAAACATTGTCACTGATTAGCTGTGGGTCTTGCACAAAATTGCAGGGATTTATAATTAATGGTGATTGGGAAGCTGTGAGAAGGGGGAAATGGTCAGTTTGTTTCAGTGTAACTGTTCTGTGTTTGTTATCCCACTGCAGTTAGAAAATGAAACCGGCTTGTTTGTTCATTGGTCTGCACAGGAGGCCAGTTCTTTATTACTGGATTTTCTCTGTGCTTGTTGCTTCCACAGGTGTCCATCTTTTCAGTTTATGGGGCTTCTCCAGCTACAAGTCTTTATCTGGTGCATAAGCTGTAAGCTCTGGCTATTGGCTTTGGCATGTTCTGCTTGTTGAGTGCTCAGTGGAAAAAAAAAAGATAAATCACTTTAAAAAAAAATGCTGACATTTTCAATTTTAAAAAATTACTCTTTGGTTAGTAGCCTCATTTAAAAAAGCCACTAAAATGTCTATGACTGTACTGTGCTGTAGCATGAACTGTGGTTCCACGGACTGGCTGACAGCTTGTTGGTTGTGGGATTTCGTATTTAGCAAGCTTACACATTTTAAAGGGTAATTTTTTTCAAAGTGTTTGGATGTTTGAATAGTAGCACTTTATCTCATGCTTACTACTGACTGAACTATTGGACAAAATAAATTGAGTTTGGAGAGAGATTCTTAATGGGTTTCAATACAGAGATGATTTGGCTTACACCCTGGTACGAATGCTTTCTGGTTTTCCAATCATTTCTTTTTTATTGTTCATGTGTTTGAGGGACTTTCAGAAAATAGGTATTAATAAGATAATTCTGTCATCTCAATTTTCCTCACTTAAAAAGAATATGAAGCCTGCATTTGGGGAAAAAAAAAAAGGAAAAAAAAAAGGTGCAAATAGAAACTTACAGGGTACTTGTAAACTTATCTCTGTGATCTCTCTCAGCTAGCTGCAAATTAGCTATGTTTACTGTAAATGTTTGTGCTAAACATTATTTTTAACATTAGATCAATTACCTGGATATCAGTATTTTTTTTTTTACTTAACTTATTTGAATTTTGATAACTAAAGATAATGCACAACAAAGTTTAAAGAAGTGGTCACTCTTTTACACGTCGGCCAGGGGCCTGAGACCTGAGTGAAAGGGTTAAACAGTTTACGTTAAGCTGTTGTTTTCTAACTAGAATATATCCACAAAGACTAGACCATAAATGATCCCGTGCAATTATCTCAGTACATTGGGGCACCACAGTAACAACCCATAATAATGTTACAGAAAAATTAAGGTAAGAGAGTGAAGGTTTTATCTTATCCAGTGTATCCAGATTTGTTTTCCATTTGGTTTGCTTCGTTTACCAGTGATCCCATTTTAACCAGTCAATTTGGCAGGGCTGTTTGTGTATGGTGTGGGGTTTTTTTTTCTGTAACAGGTGCTATACTATGTGTAAATACAAAGGGAAGAATATTATTTACATCATTATTAACAATCAGATGGTGGCAATATTTTTGCTAGTTACTTCTGGTTATTAATTTGCATTTCCAGCTGTGGCTTTCAGTTGTCAATTTTCATCTCAGTTTCATACTGCTGAATGATGGACTGCAAGTGTGGAGTAAATCATCTCAGAGTTGAATAGCTCTTTGGTTGTTCAGACTAACTCTTGTGTATCTTTATTAATGTTGGGAGGATGCAAAGGTTCTTCCCATAAGTAGACTTTTGCCTATAAATTTGTTCAAAAGCACATGAGGGGGAGGGAAAAAACCAAACCAACAACCTAAATGCTCCATCTTGGCTAAGCAGCCGAGGTGGCTGATGGAAAACGATGGAAACTTGAAATTGGTCAACACTGGACAATGTGAAAATAAATTCAGCTTTTGTCACTGCAGCTACTGTATGCTTTAAAGGGCCTTATGTATTTGTCCTCATTTTGATAAAATGAAATTTCTTGCCATTAAAATGATACACTAACTTCTACCGAAAACCAGCAGTTCCCAGGATAAATATGCTAATTAACATTTAACAAGTCTTGTTTTAGTCTTAAGTAAAATTTCATTCTATTATGTGAAAAAATGCTGTTATGCATATTTTGTGGATATATTTAATTTCAGTTGACAAATAGTTGTCTAGGTACAGACTTGAAAATATATATATAGTTTACTTGTGGATCTTAATTGTTTAATTGCAAAATAAAGATGTGCTTTAGTAATTTAAAGTTTTGGGGGTTTTTGTGGTTTTCTTACTACTTTACACACAATTTTGTTGTTCTACATTTATACATGTCCAGTGCCAGGTAACATCCACCTTGTATTTTGCTTCTTGACATTGTATGACACAAATACATTCTTATGGGGCACTAGAAGAGGATGCTAAATTATCAGGAATTAAACTGATTGGTTATGATATTAGCCCAAATTTTTTACCTGAAAAACATATACTGCAAGTTTTGCTCTGACTGAAGAATAACTTCTAATTATCTTTTATATAGGGAGTGTTTTCAAGACAGTGATTATAGTCTGACCACAAAACCGAGGCTATGGGGAATGCTGATGCAAAGAACAATAATTCCAGATGGAAGCTTGTGACAAAATATTTGCTGCCAAAGAGGGGATGTTCAAATCAAAAGTGGGAAAAGACGAAAGTACTTAAGAGGGAAGACAAAAATCTCACAAGGGGTGAGAGTCTAAGAAACACCCCCTGTATGTTCTTAATTTCACTGATTAATGTAGGACTTGAAAGTGAGGACAAGGAGTTTGGATTTGAAGTACAAAAAGATAAACTGGTGGGAAAATATTTCAAGGAGAAAAACAAGTAAGAAGAGTCAGTAGGAAGAGGTTTAAAATGGATAGAAAGACTGAAGAGAAGACAAGTCACAGATACCATGGCTGAATATGCGTATACTTGGACCGTGTGTGAGTAGCAAAAAGCGAGGAAGGAGAAGACTAATTACATGAAGAATAGCAAGAGTGAAGTAGGAAGCACAAAAATGAGCAGAAATTTTTGTGTCACTGAAGCTACAGGAAGCAAATAATGGAATTCTTAGTGGCAACATGGGAGCTTGTGAATGACAGAGTGGAAAGAAGCTCGATTTGAGGTAATAGTTAAAGGTGGTTAGGAAATTTAGAGACAACTTCCAAGAATCACGGAATTCCCCAGAATGCTTTGTCTAATGGGAAAATGTGAATTGGCTCAGACATAATAGCAAGGAGACTCCCATTTATCTGACAGATCTCCACTACAAAAGAAGCATCTTAGGTATGCAAGCGATCGGTTAGTTGATCTGCACTGAGAATGCGTCAGAAACCCCCAAGATAAATAATTTTTTCCACGTTAAATATAGTAAGATTTTTAATGGGGTTTTTTTTTGAGCTTTATTGCAAGCTCCTTCGTGTATTTCGTGTAAGCATAGTCCCTTCTCCTCTGATACAAAGTACCTAAATTCCCTCCGTTTTGTGATTTATGTTCCTGAACAAGTAACCAGGCACGAACTGGAATGTCACCTTTCCCCTAAACCTGCTTTGCTCCTGCCTGGGGCAGGAGGATTTCTATTGTCAACACAGGCATTTAACATTAAAATCAGCCTGTTGCTTCGTCAGCAACGATTACCTGGCAGCTTTTTTTTTTCCCATTTTAGCAAATGACATGAAGGTATCTGGTATAGATTGGAGCACTGGAGTGATTCTGCCATAGCACGGTGGTAATGTGGGTCTCACGGTGCGGGTTCCTCCGCACGGCAGTGAGTGCCCGGCTGTCTCAGCCCGGCATTCAGGGCTGGGCGTAGGAAATGCTGTTATTGTCCAGTCTCTGCTTCCCCACACTGTTACGTAGGCTGGATTCCCAGTTATCCTGGCGTATTTTGAAGGAGTCTGGAGCTCCTTTGCTCAGAGTTTTGTCACTGTTAGCTGGCATTGTGCACACAGAGTTTATATTGCCTTTCCTGAGGTTTTCCAGTTGGAGATCTCATATAATGCCTTGGACACGATGTACGAAGAAAACCACAGTGAAGTGCAGCGAGTGCTGGCAGGGAGCAGGACTTGTCCCCTGGGACTGGAGCAGCCCGTAAGAAAAGTGATGGAAGTCCTTCGGATCAGCGGGACGGGCTGTGCTCGTGGTTTTGGCGGCTCTGCTTCACTTAATACACTGCTACCGCTGTCCTTTCAGGCGCTGTTTGAAGGCTGTTTGTGTATGGTGTGGGGTCGGATTAAGCGCGCGTTTGCCTGAAGGTTCCAGTTCCCGCCGGGCAGCCGCGGGCTGGTCACAGTCCTGGCCGAGCCGCTGAGCGAAACCCCCACGACGCCTCAGCAGAAACTCCAGAAACTTTGCAAAATAATTTCGAAAGGCGTCCCGAAGGCTCAGTTCCCCGGGTCTGCCCCCATTCCCGGGACTGCCCGATCGCTCCCGCTCCCCGTGCGGCCCCCGGGGTCGGTGCGGGTTGAGCGCTGCCGCGCCCCCCTCCCCGCAGCAC